>JADBJO010024144.1:42902-55446 GCA_016801955.1 Conus betulinus | reverse complement strand
CAAATTTCGTGGGAGGATTATCTTTTATTTTTGACGTGTGGCAAATGTTGGGAGGTCCTCTAAGTCCAAGTGCAACACTAATGGTGAAGGAGGTCATCCACAGTGGCAACATCTTAAACTATGAAGACGCAAGATTGATAAGTTTAGTCCAATGACATAATTAAGCTGACTAGATCAAGACTTTTAAAATGCTTTTTCTTAAAAGTCCAGTATAGTCAAGATGTAATCCAGGGTATTCTTTCTATAAGAAATTCACACAATCTTTCACAAAAACATGTATATCATTTTTCTCACAGGTACTGCACTCAAGATGAATTGAGATGATGGCGACTGGTCAGACGTTGATGAGAAAATTCTCCTACCCTCTTCCAGTAGCCAATACTGAGGCACATATGTAGAAAAAATATTTCCCCCCCCATCATCTACCAGTGATAAGTGTGCTTATTACAAAAAAGCTACAATGTGTATGCAAGAGGAAATGATGGTGATAGGATGTTAAAGCTACAACCATATTCAGTATTAGAGCCTATATTTATTTGTTCATAGAAATGTGTCCGTGACGGACGTAAATAAAGAAAATGCCAACTTAAACGTGTTGCCCTTCTTCTTCTCTCCTAGGTGCATACGTAGACTGAAAGCCATCCACGCATGAGCATGCATGTGCTCACGTACACTGACAATGGTTTTTTTTTTTTTAATCCTGTAATTTGTCCCTGTTGATTTGCAGACTTGCCAATGGTTCGTTTTGAAACGTATACGTTTTGTGCATTATAATCTCTTTATGAGTGGCAGTAGCTTTCATCAATACTTAAACACATATAGACGTGTTCTCTCTCTCCCTCTCTCTCCTCCTCTCTCTCTCTCTCTCTCTCTCTCTCTCTCTCTCTCTCTCTCTCTCTCTCTCTCTCTCTCTCTCTCTCTCTCTCTCTCTCTCTGTGATCAGGTGTCCATCGTTGGCACATGTGCAAGCACACACACACACACACACACACACACACCACACACACACACACACACAACACACCACACACACTTTGCCGTCAGTGCGGGAAAAGTTGTGCTTACTGTATAGTACTAGGCCTTTTTCGAAAAATGTTTTTTTAGATGAAACATGTGATGCGGAAAACAAAATTCCGTGATAGGACGCAACAGTGTATCTGAACTCAGACGAATACTTTTTACCTAAACAAGTCTCTCTCTATCAAGAAGTGTATGTGTAATGGAGACACACACACACACGCACACACACACACACACACACACACACACAACACACACACAACACACACACACATACATACAGACAGAGAGATAGAGAGAGAGAGAAGAGACAGACAGACAGACAGAAAGACAGAGACAGAGACAGAGAGATGATGGAAGTTTCCAGTGAAATCGTCAGATGGGTTGACGACCTGAAAACAGTACTTCATTATCCTACCCCCACTCTCCCGTTCCCTTTTACCTCGAAAACCACTATCCACCCGAAATAGTTGCCGAGGCCTCTAATAATAAACATTACAACTGGGACTGTAATATGATTTGTGTTATGTTACAATACATATTTGTTTACACTGCGTAATTCTGTCCGTTAACTCTTTAATCAAAATAATGAACATGTGTGTGCGAATATTGTTCTTATTGCTTATTGCCATTTTTGATATGCTTGACTACTTTGGATTATTGAAACATCAAAACATAACCTCTCTCAACTCTCTCTCTCGCTCTCTCTCTCTCTCTCTCTCTCTCTCTCTGCCTGTTTCTGTCTCTGTCTCTCTCTCTCTCTCACACACACACGCGCGTGCGCGCGCGCGCACGCACGCACGCACGTTGCACGCACGCACGCACGCACACACACACACACACACACACACACACACACACACACACACACACTTAAAATGATTTTCACGACACTTGTAAACAACATCCAGAAGCCTGGTGCCGATGACATTTCTGAAGTTAGCTGCAGTTGCTGAACACTGGTAATACCTAGGGAACTTCCTCCAACCTTTAAACCGTGGACTGTACATTCAACTGCTGAATACTGTTAGGCCCTATTTCCCAAGAGGAAAATCATCTTCCTTAAAAACGTATGCTCTGTATGCTCTGTATGTTAAGATTGTTTGCAGACACGGGAGAGAGAGAGAGAGAGAGAGAGACAGAGAGAGGAGAGAGAGAGAGAGAGAGAGAGAGAGAGAGAGAGACGGAGAGAGAGAGAGAGAGAGAGAGAGAACTTTGGTATTTTATTGTCGTTACCAAAGAGGTTTTTTTTGAGTTTTTGACAAGGGGGGGGGGGGGGGGGGGGGGCGGGGGGGGGGGGGCGCCAGAGGGTAACAGAACAATAACATTTACCTCTGCCTTTCCTTGCAAAACAAATAGTACACATTTATTCCAGTGTGTATTAATCAAAAGTAAAAACAAATGAAATCATAACATCTCCGTATGTCCTGGCACACAGGAGTAGCTTTATTTATTCAGTAACGTTAGAAAAAATAAACAGAAATTGTAAGGCTGACTTGACCATCCACTCAAACAAATGATGATGTATCTTACTGATCTCCTCCACATGCGATGAATGACTAATTCATACATCTCTCATAATGCATTATCCTAAATTTGATTATCCTTCATCTGTCCAATTTTAAAGGCTTCCACGATGAATTACGCAAATGATTTAGTTACAAATTCGTTATCTGATGATAACACGACAGCAACATCTCAACTTTTAGCTATGTCTAACTGGAAAAATGAACAATTTGTCCGCAATTCATTATACGCAGTACAGTGGAACAGAAAGTGTTCTTCGTCGTCAATATGCAAATCATGCAGGACAAGGTGATTCTGTGGATGCTCCACATTCAAACCACCTTTTGTTTGCATTAAAACATGAGTTCTTAACCTGAATCTTGCATAATTTATCCTGTGCCATTTATGTCATAACAATGAGAAACTTTTCAGAGTGAAACATAAACCTAAAAGAGGAAAAACCACCGGAACTTATCTTTATTTTCCATATCTGAATGCCAATCCTGTTTAAATGAACAAATAAGCCTGTCTTCAAATTCTGCAATGAACTGTTGCTCATTTCCTACTTCTTAAGTCATCCACACAACTCCAAACCCTTGTTCTGAGAGAATTTTCTTTACTTTACGAGCCCAGTTTTTCTTAACATTTTTTCCATTCGTAAAAGCATCATATGATAGACTTGCCTGCTCAAACGGGACAGGGGTAGCTTCATGATCTTCAACCAGCACTTAAGACATTTCATAAATGTACCTATATACAAAGGGTGTCTTCACATCTCTCCATATAAAAGTGTTGGATGAATAAGAGAGAGAGAGAAGGAGTGAGAGAGTGAGAGAGAAGAAAGAGAGAGAGAGAGAGAGAGAGAGAGAGAGAGAGAGAGACAGACAGACAGACAGACAGACAGACCGAACTCAGAAACTCGGATGGTTTATTCATGTGAAGGTCACTGCCACTTATGAAGGGGGGTATGGTGAACATAGTAGCTGCATATGAATATTACAGAATGCTCGAAAAAAAACTGGATGGACTTTATCTCACGAAGTCATAACTGATCAAAACTGAAATGTCTTGAACAAGTTAATTGAAATATTTCTTACTATGCTTTCTGCTTTCTTTCTGAGATACCATAAACAGACTCAACCAAAACTGACAGGGATCCCGGGAAAACGGGAAAAAGGTTTGTTCGTAATGACACCGAATGCACTTGCTGTGCAAGGTATGACAATGTCTACAGTCTAAATTCGGTATAAATAAATTTCAAAGTGTTCAAAGTGTTCTCGATGTCCATTTGCAAATAAAGTTTGACATCGTGTTCTGCACAACATGTCCCAAACATGGTCAAATCTATCGCTAGCTTTGACATGAAAATCCCATTCCTGCCAACTGCATGCAACGAATCTGTCTTTGAATTCATACAGAAATAATCGATCATTTTGCACCTCTTGGCTTATATAACATAATTCACAACGAATATTGGGAACCGAATTTCTTTTGTCTCTTGCACCTTGGTCGTAAAAACATCTTTTGGGCTTCCGTGGTTAATTTATGATAATTCATTTTCGTTAATTTACCCCAGTATTTATACCAGCTTAATACACATTTGAACAAGCAAAGTATCTATTGACAAAGGCACTAGGTGTTCGCATTTCAACTCTAAAAAATCATTAGGGGAGAGAGAGAGAGAGAGAGAGAGAGAGAGAGAGAGAGAGAGAGAGAGAGAGAGAGAGAGAGAGAGAGAGAGAGAGAGAGAGAGAGAGAGAGAGAGAGAGAGATTGATAGAAAAAGAAAAAAAAAAGAGAAAGAAATAAAGAAAGAGGATCACCCTGAACGTTTGCTCTCTTTGACATTAAATTTTAGACGATTTTTTCCCCGCTATTAGACATGCGCTCCATTTCATGCAGGCCACACGCCACCAAAACGATAGACAGATGGATAAACAGACACACAGATAGAGAAGTAGATTGTCATGACGAGTGGAAATCAAATTTCAGACACAATAAATCTTTAGAAAATCTTATCCTTGTGCCTGTCTGCATGCACAGAAACACCTAGTCACGGCGTTGATGTATGGATTTCTGGTGTTTTACCTATATGTGTTCTTTCTCAGGTCATCCTGACTTCAGTAGTGTGATTGAAGAACTCGTTTAAAACAGTGAATTTTGACCAGCTACCGTGGTGCAGTGGTATGCGTCACGGAACTGCGAACTGTAAGGACGTGGGTTCGATCCTCACACAGTTTACTTTCATCCTTTTCAATCTACGCGTCTTCGCGTATTGCTCAAATTATCTGACTTTTTTTTTTATGAAATGTTACGTTTGCGTTAAAAAACAATGTAATGAATACATACATAGCCACATATCGCCAGCAGTTACTTTTGTTTTACAGGGTTCCATTTTACTGTAAATATTGGAAGCGAAAGATATTGCATCTACTTGTGTTCCATCACCACTGTCATGAGCATGTTCCCAGCTGTGATGTAGGCAGTTGTAGAGGAAAGCTGGTGGTCTCACTCCTCCTGTCACTTCATGTTGGTGTCTAGGGTCTAGAGATGGTTCGTGGAATAAACGTTCAATTGAAAATCAAACCATGCACAAAAAATACAAAGTGCAACCCGCCTCCTCAAATCAATTGCTTAAAAAAAAGACCGACTGAAAAAAAATAAATGTCGGTCGATTTAAAGAGCTAGTGCTCTAATGTGATGTAATTTCTACGCTGAGAGGACAAGGAGTTAACACTGAGGGACCATCCCAGCTCCTCGCCTTAAAGAGCTCCTTGAAGTGACCGTCCGGGCAGATCAGGGAAGTTCACACTGACCATCACTATAGACCTTGAAGATCTCGATGTGACGGCTGGAAAAATCAGGGAGGTTGACATTCTCTCACCACAGAACTTGGAAGAGGTCTCCTTGAAGAGACTGGGTGGGTACATTTGGGAAGTTCACACAGACCTTCACCACAGGACCTGAAGAATTCCAAGTGACTGGCTGGGGAGATCAGGAAGGTTCTCACAGACCCCCACTTGTCCCTTCCTCAGAACTATTGTAGACAACACGTCACCATCAGTCTCTAAAACCGACGCCAGCAGCATGCATCCTGACATACATGATTCTTAATGTTTGTTTTACGTGTTCTGTGCTCAAAATCAGGCGGCAGTTTAGGCACGTCTTTGTCGCACTCGGAACAATAGTATTGCACCGTTATGGCGTTCGTGATTTGTTACTGTCGACTCAAAAGCACCTCCGAATTTTCACATGAGCATTGCGCGTGTTTGTATATACTCACGGCATCATTTACAGATTTCACATATTATTGATCAACCTATTCAGCTCTGACACTTTAATTGCCTCGTCACAATAAAAACCTTGTCTTTTTTTTTTTTTTCTTTTTTTTTTTGGCTTTTTCTTGGGTAGGGAGAAGGGGAAGGGGAGGGGGCGACAGACAGTGATGGTGGGGTGAGGTGCAACATTTTGCTGTGCATTGGAGGAGAGAGAGTAAAGGTAGGATGGGAAGCTTCTAGTCTGCTGTGCAAAGGTCAGAATGAGAATAACGTGTGTTTTATCTTAAGTGATGTAAAGGTATGATAGCATTTTAAGCGACTGCTGCACTGTGAAGCCAGCACAACGTGAGGGAACTGATAGATAAAAAGTGATGGTGGGGAAAGGGGAGAAGCAACGAAGGGACACCTGTGGGAGAGAGTGTGGGGGCTAGCTGAATACAGAGACAGGTAGCTGACTCAATGTGTGCTCTACCTTGAAATAGAGTTTTGGATTGGGCTGTTGGTGCACTGGTTATAGTTGTTATTATGATGGGAAACGCGTGCACTAGTTATTCTTTCATGATTAAAAAAGATCCCTCATCACCCTTCCTTCTTCCCATCTATACCCCCTCCTCTATCAATCCCGATGTTCACCCCCCTATCTACCCACCGCCACCCTCCGCCATCTGTGCAAACACAGATGTCCACCCTCCAGAACTTCTTTGGGTGTAAAGTCCACACTGTATTACGTATCTCTGAGCCTCTTAGTGTCACAGCTGGTCATTTTCGCTCTCACTTAATTAGCTTTCTTAGTTTATCACGTGGTGATTAAGGTAAGCGCAACTACTATAAAAAACGGCTGCAGAGGCTGCTTGGTATTTCACAAGGCAAAAGTGTGCAAGAAAGTGTGGCAGGCAGATTCAAGGAAAGTTTTGTGTTCTGTGACCATTGATCGTCAAGTTTAAAATAATAATCGCCATGGAGAACCCAGAAATGGTAAGCAATTTGACTCAAATTTTGTGTACATTCTTAAGTTTTGTAGGTTTCGCTACTGTTTACTAATTTTTTTCACACATCTCAGTATGTGTTTCTCTTTTTTTAATCCCGGCAAATTCTTTCATTGCCATTTGCGCATGTTTTGCTTTCATCCTGTCTTTTTTTTTTAAGCTAACAGAAGTATCAGTCAGCTTGTGGATTATACTTTTTCATAATTTCATCGAATGATTGTGTTCTTGTTGCTTTTCCCCGTCATTCATTCGTTCTTTATTCACATGTTGATAAATTGTTTTTTTTTTCTTTCTGTCTTTCTTTCACCAATTGTTTTTCCTGTCAGTGCATCCATTCTCTCTCTCTCTCTCTCTCTCTCTCTCTCTCTCTCTCTCTCTCTCTCTCTCTCTCTCTCTCTCCTGTATATTTCCCCTTTTTCTCTCTCTTATTCACTCATATCATGGACTAGTGGAGCATTATTTTCGTGAGATAATTTCTGTCTTAATTCAGAGACTCGATAGCATTTTAGCACACGTTTGTAGTACAGAATTTCGAGTGCATGTTTAAGAAAGTACTGGAATTGCACGTCCGATAACATCAATGTCCGTACTCAGAATTGTATAAATGTACATTCCGCCTATGGTTATTGTAGAATAAGCGTCAAGGAATAGGCAACACTGTGTCATTCATCATAATTCAGACAGAACAGAAATGACTTTTTCAACCATGGTCACAAAACGACATTAAGATTAATTATGCTCGTGTTCAGAATTACTTTGATTTACACCTTAAGAAAACCATAAACAGGTATAATAGAATACTAATCTTTATCAAAAGAATTTGTGGACAGCGTATTCACAATTTCCAGTCGAAATAGGTCTCTTGTTCTTTCCGTCTTTTTTTCTTCACAAGACCAGTATATAATTATATGTCGATGTACAAATAAATTGCTTGATACAGTCTGTATGCCACTGAGGTGATATGGGACCACCATGAAAGTATGATTTGTTTAACATCATAATCTACAAATGATGGGAACAGTATTCAAAAACAATGGCTGATGTCTACCCTAAAGTATCAGCTCTTTACATGAATGAAATAATCAGCAGCCCTCAAAATATGAATCAATTATTCAATAGTCACATTTGCCAAAAAAAAAAAACTATCAGTAGCTTATTCAGTGAAATATTTCGTAGTCTTCTTTTTTTTACTTTTTCTTTTTTTTTTAAAAAAATTTATCAATTACCCATGTATTGGTCATTACTAAGCAAATCAGAAGGCACTTAAGCTCTTGTCACACTAACCGTTTTTCTCGCTCGAACACAAGAACAAGCCTTAATTTTGCGTTCGCTCTTTCTATCACCTTGCCAGTGTGTGGCAATACAAGGCGAGTTGCGAGGAAAGCACTATGCTGATCGACTGGCCGTAAGACTCAGGCACGGAAATCCTCCCTTCAGCGGCCACTCCATGTTGTTCATTCAGTTCAGTGATTCGTTTTACCTTCGTTATTTCAATGAAAACAACTGGATTACCACGGTAATCTGAAAGCAACGACGAATCGTTGATCATGGCTGCGACTGCATTAGAAAAACCAACAGTAAAACCCAACAGGAGGCAATGGGCTGCAGACAGCATGGTCTTCAGCTTTTCTCTGACTGGATCATCCATTAGTTTTTAGTGTGCGAGCGTCTCGTCCGAGAAGCTGAGCATGTTCAACGCCCATGCTCCTGTACAGGACTATTACAGTGGTCACAGCTGTCCGAATGTCAAAAGCCTGAGCAAGAACCATCACTACTTATTCAACGCTCGCCGAATAGTTTCCTCCCCCAACCAACTCGGCCACATGCGATACTTTCAACAATAAAAACGAAATTCAAAATGAGTGGAAAAGTTGCGTTGTCCTTAAAATATATTTTTTTCCAAAGACGAAAGCAAACCGTGATAGTTTTTTTTTCCAGACGATTTGTCACAAAAAAAGACAAGGCAGGAGAAATTTGGTTCATGGGATTCGCCTGTTAACAATTCAAATGCAATTTGCGTCAGTTTCTTGAGAAGAATGCTCTGATTATTTCACATAAGTTGGCCTTTTTCTGAGTGGTTTTCTAAAAAGAGAAGAGAAGGCACTTTGCAAGAGAAGCGCCACTTTGCCAGGGAGGGGGGAGAGTGAGTGGAGTCGGGACGCTATGTCTTGACAGGGTATACAGACGAGGGTGATGATGGAGAAAAGGGGAGGGTATGGGCGCCAGTGTGCGCGCACAAGTCGGTGCACGAGCGTGTGTGTGTGTGTGTGTGTGTGTGTGTGTGCGCGCGCGCGCGCGCGCGCGCGTGCGTGCGTGCGTGCGTGCGGCGTGTGTGTGTGTGTGTGTGTGTGTGGCGGGACGGAATCGGGGGCTGCTTGAGTTTAGCATTGGTCCGTGTGCCTTCTTTATCGATCATCAACACTTTATGCCTTGGTTTAGCACGAGTATTGTCGCGCTTTTGTTCCTTTGAGCCTTTTATGTATTTTTTACTTTGTCATTTACTTTGTCAAGGGGCTTTATCCGATGTGGAAGAAACAAAAACTTCGATTAGGGGATGCGACAGAGTATTTAACCTCGGACGATTGGTGGCAACCCATACAAATCTCTCTCTCTAATTGTGTATGCGTGTGCGTCTCAGAGAGAGAGAGAGAGAGAGAGAGAGAGAGAGAGAGAGAGAGAGAGAGGGTATTTCAAGGTGACTCTTTCACTCTTTGTCAAATTGTATATGCGCAGACGTGTTTGTTAGAGAGAGAGAGACCGACAGAGACGAGAGACAGACAGACCGGACAGACGGACAGAGAGAGAGAGAGAAGAAGGGAAGCAGGAAGGGAGAAAACTTAAGGAATTTCACAGTGACTTGGCTACATAGGGGGATAACGTAAAGGCAACGGTTCATCCTCTGTCCACTCTCCCGTCCCCTTCACTTCAGCTTCCATGATCGCCTTGAAGTGTCATGTGTGCTCGGCCAGGTTAAAGACAGCGCTGAAACTTGAACTGGGATTGCTACACGATTTGTTTATGTGCTGAAATTTTTTTTTAAATCAGCCAAACTTCTGTATGTTCACATTTATCTATTTCGCAACATATTAAACCAATGTAAGCCTACATTTTGGACAATATGTTTACAATGCGAAAGGGTCATCATCAAATGTTTGACTAAATGGAGAATTGAACCATGCACTGATGACATTCAGCCCCCTTCCACCCTTTTTCCTGGATGTTTGAATAATGATCTTCACTTGAACATTAAAGTGTGTTCTGTAGTGTAGTGCGGTGCTGAGCTCAATATTCCACACCTTAGGAACCTGGTCGGCGCACAGCGCTGGCCGAGTTTTGTCAGAAGTGACGTCACTTCAGCATGTGCTGTACTTTTTACATGAGGGTGCCGTCTCTCACGAATGGACTGACGCTAAACGTTCACTAACACAAAAACAGCTGACAAGCCCACAGCGCATCTGTCACCTGTTTCTATTCACATTTACTCTTGATGTGTTGCAGTATCTGGCGTATTCCACGGGGAGGACCAAGGAGGAGGCAGACTCGTACTTCGAGAGGTGGCAGAGCTTCCTGTCCCTCTGCCGGGAAGAGTGGCTGGCGGGGAGGCTGGACTTGACGGCGGAGGAATGGCCGTGTGCAAGTGGTGCGGGGAGGCCTTCCACTCTGAAGGAATACTGGCCTCCCACTACTACAAGGAGCACCACGTGTCTCCATCCTCCTATCCCATCACTCCCCGTCACTACCTGGAAAACATGACCATGGAGAGTGAGTGGGAAGAGGGGCAGGGAGGATGACAGTGAACAGCCTCCCTCCCCTAAGGGGATGGAGACCAAAGCACGGCCAGGGCGGAGGGAGAAACCCCAACCAGCAGCAAAGGGATTCCCGTGCAAGAGGTGCCAGGAAGTCTTCTCTTCGGTGAAGACCCTGGCATCTCATTTCTCCAGAGAGCACGGGACATCCAAACACACCTCTGCCTCCACCGCCGTCTCCTCACCTTCCTCCTCTGCCACCGACTCCCCACCTTCCTCCTCTGCCACCGACTCCTCCTCTTCGTCCTCCACCGCTGTCTCCTCGAAATCAAGACCCCGCTGTCACCCCTACCGAAGGCCAGAGCAGTGACACACTGTGTCCCCTTCAAGGACAAATCGATATTTCCATCTGGCATGATGACTGGCAAGAGGGCCTGGAGGCGCGTGTGTGTGTGTGTGTGTGTGTGTGTGTGTGTGTGTGTGTGTGTGTGTGTGAGTGAGAGAAATGAGAGATGCCAGGGACCTCACCGAAGAGAAGACTTCAGTACACTTAGGATGTAATTTGTTTATTGTTACGATTTCTAATTTTATTATTTTACTTATAAATGTTGAATGTTTCTCTGTCAATTTTCCTTTATTTATCATTTTTATGTCATTCAGATGTGTTATTTGTATTATTTTCGTTTCTCGTGTATATATTGTTTTTTTTTAATGTCACTACAAAACTCTGTTAATCTGACAGTAAATGAATGGTTTAAGTCAGTCAGTTAGTCTCCGTGTGTGTGTGTGTGTGTGTGTGTGTGTGTGGTGTGTGTGTGTGTGTGTGTGTGTGTGTGTGTGTGTGTGCTCTCGGTCACTTCCTACGTTTTGCCATCATCTGACCTACTGAAGCAATAACAACAAAACTGGACAGCCTGAAGTGGGCTACCTCCGCCCCGCCCCACCCCCACAAAATCCTTCCCTTCCGTAATGGCATGTGGATGTGCGTGCGTGCGTGCGTGCGTGCGTGCGTGCGTGAGGCGTATGTGTGTAGGCGTCTTTGTGTGTGTGTGTGTGTGTGTGTGTGTGTGTGTGTGTGTATGTGTGTGTGCAGGCGCGCGCGCGCGCGTGCATGTGTGTGTGCGTGTGTTTGTTCCCGTCACTTCCTACGTTTTGCTATCTTCTTTCTGAAGCAGTAACAACAAACTGGACAGCCTGAAGTGGGCTGCCCACGCCCCCACCCCATCCCCACACTCTTCCCTTCCATTCATTTCAATTAAAGAACTTAAAAAAAAAACAGAAGGAAGCAAAGATCATCTTCCTGAACATTCCTTTTCTTCGACATCAAACTTCCGCTTTTAGACGATTTTCAGACTCAAGCTATGCCACATGCACTAAAAATCCTTAGCTCACAATAACGATAACCCGACCCCCTCCACTTTATAATAAAATCAGATATATTAAAGATATTTCTGTCGATCAGTCACTGACAGTCTATTACACATTAGCGAACTCCTAACTGAAGTCACACCGTTTTACCACCACCTGCATGTTCCTCCCCCACCCCCCCCTGTGTGTGTGTGTGTGTGTGTGTGTGTGTGTGTGTGTGTGTGTGTGAGTGCGTGCGTGCGTGCGTGCGTGCGTGCGTGCGTGTGTCTTGTTGTTGTTGTTGTTCTTCTTCTTCTTTGTTCTTCTTCTTCTCCTCCTCCTCCTCCTCCTCCTTCATCATCATCAATTTAACGGCTTCCCACTTAAAGTGATTGCAGACGTGATTGTCGAATGGTGTGCGTCCGTGCGTGTGTGTGTGTTGTGTGTGTGTGTGTGTGTGTGTGTTTGTGTGTGTGTGTGTGTGCGTGCGTGCGTGCGTGTGTGCTACGTGCGTGCGCGCGCGCTCGTGTGTGTGTAAGTAATTTCTTTTTGTAATGAAGGGTTGTTAAAATTAAAGACAAATTCCTTGTGGACTGTCTAACAGATGTGGGCATAACGAACAAAGAAAAGCATAATTCGTTAACATTCAATTAGTTAACATT
>JADBJO010024144.1:0-25554 GCA_016801955.1 Conus betulinus | reverse complement strand
AATTTCACAGTGACTTGGCTACATAGGGGGATAACGTAAAGGCAACGTTCATCCTCTGTCCACTCTCCCGTCCCCTTCACTTCAGCTTCCATGATCGCCTTGAAGTGTCATGTGTGCTCTCGGCCAGTATAAAGACAGCGCTAAACCTGATCTGGGACTGCTACACGATGTGTTTATATGCTGAACTTTTCTTTTTTAAATCAGCCAAACTTCTGTATGTTCACATTAATCCATTAAGCAAACTTATCAAACCGATGTAGGCGGACAATATTGTTTACACTGCGAATGGGTCATCATCAAATGTTTGACTGAATGGAGAATTGAACCATGCACTGATGACATTCAGCCCCCTTCCACCCTTTTTTTCCTGGATGTTTGAATAATAATATTCACTTGAACATTAAAACGTATTCTGCAGTGTAGTGCGGTGCTGAGCTCAATATTCCACACCTTAGGAACCTGGTCGGCGCACAGCGCTGGCCGAGTTTTGTCAGAAGTGACGTCACTTCAGCATGTGCTGTACTCTTTACATGAGGGTTCCGTCTCTCACGAATGGACTGACGCTAAACGTTCACTAACACAAAATAGCTGACAAGCCCACAGCGCATCTTTCACCTGTTTCTATTCACATTTACTCTTGATGTGTTGCAGTATCTGGCGTATTCCACGGGGAGGACCAAGGAGGAGGCAGACTCTTACTTCGAGAGGTGGCAGAGGTTCCTGTCCCTCTGCCGGGAAGAGTGGCTGGCGGGGAGGCTGGACGTGACGGCGGAGGAATGGGCCGTGCAAGTGGTGCGGGGAGGCCTTCCACTCTGAAGGGATACTGGCCTCCCACTACTACAAGGAGCACCACGTGTCTCCATCCTCCTATCCCATCACTCCCGGTCATTACCTCGAAAACATGACCATGGAGAGTGAGTGGGAAGAGGGCAGGGAGGATGACAGTGAACAGCCTCCCTCCCCTAAGGGGATGGAGACCAAAGCACGGCCAGGGCGGAGGGAGAAACCCCAACCAGCAGCAAAGGGATTCCCGTGCAAGAGGTGCCAGGAAGTATTCTCTTCAGTGAAGACCCTGGCATCTCATTTCTCAAGAGAGCACGGGACATCCAAACACACCTCTGCCTCCTCCACCGCCGTCTCCTCACCTTCCTCCTCTGCCACCGACTCCCCACCTTCCTCCTCTGCCACCGACTCCTCCTCTTCGTCCCTCCACCGCTGTCTCTAAACCATCAAGACCCCCGCTGTCACCCCTACCGAAGGCCAGAGCAGTGACACCGTGCCCCTCCTTCAATGACAAATCCATATTTCCATCTGGCATGATGACTGGCAAGAGGGCCTGGAAGAGAGAGAGAGAGAGAGAGAGAGAGAGAGAGAGAGAGAGAGAGAGAGAGAGTGTGTGTGTGTGTGTGTGTGTGTGTGTGTGTGTGTGTGTGTGTGTGTGTGTGTGTGTGTGTGAAAAAATGAGAAGTGAGATGCCAGCGTTTTCACCGAAAAAGACTTCAGTTAAGATGCAATTTGTTTTATAGTTACAATTTCTGATTTTTTTTTTTTTAGTTATAAACGTTAAATCTTTCCCTGACATTAAATGGTTTCAGTCAATCAGTCTGTGTGTGTGTGTGTGTGTGTGTGTGTGTGTGTGTGTGTGTGTGTGTGTGTGCGTGTGTGGTGTGTGTGTGTGTGTGTGTGTGTGTGTGTGTGTGTGTGTGTGTGTGTGTGTCCGCGCATGCGTGCTTGTATGCGTGCGTGCGTGCGTGCATGTGTGTGTGTGTGTGTGTGTGTGTGTGTGTGTGTGTGTGTGTGTGTGTGTGTGTGTGTGTGTGCGCGCGTGCGTGTGTGTGTGTGTGCTGCTCTCGGTCACTTCCTACGTGTTGCTATCATCTGACCTACTGAAGCAATAACAACAAAACTGGACAGCCTGAAGTGGGCTACCCCCGCCCCAACCCACCCACAAAATCCTTCCCTTCCGTAAAGGCATGTGGGTGTGCGTGCGTGCAGGCGTATGTGTGTAGGCGTGTGTGTATGTATGTGTGTGTGTGTGTGTGTGTGTGTGTGTGTGTGTGTGTGTGTGTGTGTGTGTGTGTGTGTGTGTGTGTGTGTGTGTGTGTGTTCCCGGTCACTTCCTACGTTTGCTATCTTCTTTCTTAGGCAGTAACAACAGAACTGGACAGCCTGAAGTGGGCTGCCCACGCCCCTACCCCATCCCCCACACTCTTCCCTTCCCATTCATTTCAATTAAAGAACTTTAAAAAAAAAAAAAAGGAAACAAAGATCATTACCCTGAACATTCCTTTTTGTCGACATCAAATTTCGCTTTTAGACAATTTTAGACTCACGCTATGCCACATGCACTAAAAATCCTCAGGGGTTCGAGCTTTTCGGGCGAGCCAATGCTACCCGTGTAGAGTCGGGTGGCCGCCATTCCATACCCTGCAGGCCACACACCACAATTACAACATGCACCCAGATGCTAAGTGATGGAAATGTTTGAGTCATTCCACAGTACTAAATAACACCAGAATTATACCAAACACTAGCTCACAAACGATAACCCCCACCCCCTCCACCCCATAATAAAATCAGATATATTAAGATATTTCTGTCGATCACGTCACTGACAGTCTGTTACACATTTGCGAACTCCTAACTGAAGTCAGAATTCAGACTATATCACTTGCTCACGATATTGTCTTTGTACTGACTAGGTTTTCTTAATTAATGCTATTCCTGTCTTTCTAATCTGAAACCACGCACCGTTTACCACCACCTGCATGTTCCCCATCCCCCCCACCACCTGCATGTTCCCAATCCCCCCACCCACCCTCTGTGTGTGTATGTATGTGTGTGTGTGTGTGTGTGTGTGTGTGTGTGTGTGTGTGTGTGTGTGTGTGTGTGTTGTTGTTGTTGTTGTTGTTTGTGTTGTTTCTTCTTCTTCTTCTTTTCTTCATTTTTTCAACACTCAACGGCTTCCCACTTAAAGTGATTGCAGACGTGATCGTGTAATGGTATGTGTGTGTGAGTATGTGCGTGCGTGCGTGCGTGCGCGTGCGTGCGTGCGTGCGCGCGCGCGCGCGCGCGCGTGTATGTGTACGTAATTTCTTTTTGTAATGAAGGGTTGTTGAAAGTTAAAGATAAATTCTTACTGGACTGTGCAACAGATGTGGGCGCAACGAACAAAGAAAAGCATAATTCGTTAACATCCAATTAGTTAACATTCATGTCATGTCAGTGGATTCGATCTCTCATCATGTGAAATATTAGTACCAGCCTTGTACGCTGTACTCTTTACTCTTGGACAATCTAGTAATAGGTGACGTACACTAAGAGTTTCCCCACACACACATGTAACATTTTTGCTGTAGTTGGATCAAAGTGAGTTCACACGCATCCTATGAATTACAGTTACTACCTATCTAGATATCAGACTTTCGGATTTGTCTAATCGAGTCTTGGCGTGGATGTCAGGATTTGGTTGTATACAACTGTGATAATATTTTATAAATTTCTCATTTGGAAAATCAATGCAAGGATCATCTTAAAAATTTTCACAGATGGCTCAGTGTTAGATGACTATATAAACAGGAGCAGCTTTTATAATACCAAAATTAAAAGTGGAGAAATTATATTATCTTGCCAAACATTGTCAATGTTTACTGCTGCAGAATTAGTTGCTAATGTCCCTAAAGTATGTTTTAAATTCTTCCAGACAATTGCCAACTTTTACTGCAGTGATTCGAAGTCAGCGCTTTCTGCCTTCAATTCTTTAAATCCAAAGATCTGTTGTCAGACTGTTACAGAAATTAATTACGTGATATACATCTCCTATAGATGAAAAGAATAAATGTGACTTTCTTTTGGGTGCCCCCACATTGTGGAATGACAACAAATGAGAAAGTTGACCAAGCTGCTCGGAGAGCAGCTCGCCATATTGAAGGGCACGATTGCACTGAACATTCCGATAGACCTACCAGAATGTTATACTTCGATTAATAGAGCATCCTTTAAAAGTTTCAAGAGGTTACAGAAATACAGTGTGTGTGTGTGTGTGTGTGTGTGTGTGTGTGTGTGTGTGTGTGTGTGTGTGTGTGTGTGTGTGTGTGTGATATGAACAGCAGGGCTCAAAAATTAATTTCAGCTACAATGAAAACAAAAATGAAAATGTTGGTTGTATCTTTCAAAAAAAAAAAAAAAAAAAAACTCGAGGCTTTGATATATGGGTTTCTGATGTTTTACCTGGTGTAAAACACACCAAAAATCCATACACAACGACTCTTCCTCATGTCGTCCTCCCCCCCCCCCCCCCCCATTTTCCCGTAGCCCCCCCCCCCCTCCACATTCTCTCCCCTTTTTCTACAGACACACCACTTTTGTTAAGTATCAACTCCGGCAACTGAGGACTTGTTGGGGCCACTGTTTTTACAAGCGGCTCGATCGTCGTCCTCGCCTTGTGCTGGCGATTGACAACAGCTGATTGCTGATTATCACCACTGTACAAACTGCGAGGGGATAAATGTTCACTTATCTCCCCTGTGAATGTGGAGTAAAGGGAGAGGGGGTAAGGAGGGGACGGGTGGGTCGGTAGGAGTGGAGGGAGGCGAGAGGTGGCAGGTGGGATCGAGAGTAGAATTTTATAAGCAAAAAGAATTTTAGTTGCAAACTCTCACCCCCCACACTCTCTTTTATCTTTAAGCTTTCTTTCATTTCTTTCTTTCTTTTTTTTTCTTTCTTTCTACTCTGGATCTAAATTGTTCTCCCTGGTTGAAAGTCGACTTCAGTAGTATGGTTGAAGGACTTGTTCAAAACGCTGAATTTTGACCAGCTACCGTGGTGCAGTGGCAAGCGTCGAGGAACTACAAACTGGAAGGACGTGGGTTCGATTCACATATAGGCATTTCTTTATGTTTTGTGTTTGTTTTTTTAAGGGCCTGCTCGTACCCAGAAACTGTGTGTGGTATGGGTTGAGATAGAAAGACTGGAATCACACAGTTTACTTACATCCGCTTCAATGGATGCGTCTTCGAGTGATGCTCAAATTTCCTGACCACCTCAACAGGTGTCTGGATTTCTGGACCTGCTTAACTTCAGAATATATTATTTAAGAAAGCACATATCCTTATCATCATCATCCTTATCTCCAGACAAAGTGTCCAATCGTGGTATGGAAGGAGACAACAGTAAAATACTGAATCGAACTTGTTCACTGGATACACAAGTAATCTGTAGAATTGCTGTGTGATTCACCAAACAAGCCAGACAGTCAGACGGCACACTGGCGAATGAACGTGTTTCATAAGAAATGAATTTGTGTCGTCTGCTGATGAAAATCAAGACGCCCTGTTCCACTGTTCGTTATTTCTGATTGAAATGATTAGCTTGCCTACAAGAAAACGTTATGTATATAAAAACAGCCACGTATAGCAGCAATCACTTTCCATTTTATTAGATTACATCATTTTAATCTAACAATTCAAATAAAAAACATGTACTATCTATTCGTATTCCATTATTTCTCTCATGAACACATTCTCACCAGTGTTGTATGCAGTTGTATATGAAAGCTGGTGGTCTCACTCCAGTCACTTCCTGTTCATATCTGGAGTTTAGTCACCACATACAGTCTCTCACGGCCTAAACCTTCAATTCGACTATCAAGTAAAACGCCGTCCACCCCCACTCAACACCACCCCTAATCAACTGCTCAAAAAAAAAAATAAAACAAGACAAGACAAGACAAGACACAAGACACACACACACACACACACACACACACACACACACACACACACAGAGAGAGAGAGAGAGAGAGAGAGAGAGAGAGAGAGAGAGAGAGAGAGAGAGAGAGAAAAACGTGTCAGTCAATAATAGACAGGCCTAGCACATTGTTACAGTGTGTTGTGATTTCTATGCCAGCGGAGGACAAAGAGTTAAAACACAGAAGGCATCCAAGCACGTCACCACAGAACTTGAAGAGCTCCTTGAAGTGACTGCCTGGGTTGATAGGAAAAAGTTCACACATATTCTCATCATGGAACTTGAAGAACTTGAGGTGACTGGCTGGGTAGACCAGTGAAGTTCAAACGAACCCTTACCAAGGAACCTTAAGAACAGACAGTGACAGGTTGGGTAGATCAGTGAGGTTCACACAGACCCTCATCTGTCACTACCTCAGAACCACCGCATACAGTACAGCATCAGTATCCACAAACCGACGCCCACAGCATGCATCCTTACGTTTACAATTCTTGATGCTTGCTGTACGTCTTGTTTCCTCACAAACATGGGACAGTTTTTTCGCATCTTCATTTTACTTTAAACAGTTACGTTCCACCATTTGGCGGTTCTTAATTTGTTACCATAAACCCGTAGCAAATCTGAACTTTCCACAATCATTGCGCATTTTTCTATAAATATGATATCATTTACAGATTTTACACTTTATCATCGTATTTGGTTTTTGATATTGGAAAAAAAGCCTAGTATTTATTGGTGATTTTTTTCTTTGTTGGAAGGGATGAGGTGTTGAGATACACACCTGAGGGGGTTGACATGTACGGTTTTGGGTGTGCATAAGAGAGAGTCAAAAAGAGCGAGATGGAAAGCATCTAGACTGTTGTGCAAAGGTGCGAGTTAGAATATCAGTTGTTTTTTCTGATAATCTGTAAATGTATGACAGCATTTTAAGTGTCTGCATCACTGTATCATTCTACGGTCAGTACAGCGTGGAGGAAAATAGAGATAAGGGGTATAGAGTAGGAAAAGGTAGTGGATGACACTTGTGAGGGTGATGGAGTGAAAAGGGTAGATGGACATAGATAAAGCTAGCTGGCTCATTATGTTAGTCCCTTCAATCGATTTAAGATGGTATGACCCGTAACCACGATAATTATACAGGATTAGGAATTTTGATTGGGGGGGGGGGGGGGGGGGGGGGGACGGATGTCTTCCCACAGTTAAGAAAAAGACACATGAAGGGAAAAAAGAGAGAAAAAGAAAGAAGGTAGTCCAAAGATACATCAAAAGAAACATTAGCAAGGAACAATAAATGCATTTCGTGTTATGTGAACAACCGTATCTGCTCAAAGCAACCCCATTTTTTTGTCCCCCCCCCCCCCCCCCCGAACCCATCCCTCTTTCCAATGTATCCATCCCTCACCATCCACCTTTCCTCCTGTCCATCCACATCCTTCTATCCATTGGATTGTTCATCCCTTACCCCACTGCCGCCTTCTCTCCACCCCCTTACTCCCTTCCCCTCCTGTGCAAACACAGGTGACTTGAAGGACCACCCTCAAGGCCTTCTTTGGGTGTAAAGTCCACATTACCTCTGAGTCTCTTACAGTGTCACGTGTGGTCATTTTCGCTCTCTGTTGTCTTTCTTGTTCATCACGTGGTACTATTCAGTCTACTGCCACTGTAGGAATCGGCTGCAGACGTCCTTAGCCATTCACACGGCAAGTGTTCGAAAGAAAGTAAGCAGAAACATTCAGTTGGTTTGCTTTTCTGTGTACGCTGCAACTACGGCTGCAAAGAACTGATTGTCATGGAGAGCCCTGAAATGGTGAGCAACTTGATTCAGATTTTGTCTATGTTCTTTACGTTGTGTGGGTTTCATTGTTTGGGGTTTTTTTTTGCGTCTTTATATGTACGTGTATTTATTCATATGTTTCTTATTATTTCAGCAAACTACTTTTCTTTGCTTTTGTATATGTTTTTGCTTTCTGTCTTTCTTTTCTTTGACTCGCGTGAGTAACAACGTCAGTCTGTTATTTTGTGGTTACCGTCATATGTTCTTTTATTTGTGTTCTTGTCGGTTTTTCACATTGTTCATTTATTCCTTCATGGCTTTTTGATCAGCTGACTTTTTCCGTCTTTCAAATCGCCTCTCCTATTACGTTCGCCTCTTTCTTTTTCATGAGGCAATTTCTATCCTAATTCACTGATCGATCTAAATGCCTGTAGACAGCACGGGCGAAAAAAAAATGGTTTACAATGTATAAAAGCATCCAGTGCATGTTTTCGAGGCTACCACTTTCCACCACTGAAGAAAATTTAAAACTGAAGAACTGCGGGAGGAAAAATCGTCGGTGCAAAAAGTCAGCGAATTCAAGTAGCGAAATTTGCGTTTTCTATACTCGAGCAGACCATACGAACATCACGAGATCTGGTGAGAGAGAGGACAGTCGCCACTTCATCATAACACATCGGCAAGATGCTGCGAAAGTTAAAGAGACTGACAGAAGCCGAATGAATTTTCCCGGTCCAGGATGGACCGTAAAGTGGACAACACATCACTTATTTTTTCTCATGTCGATGGCTCCACTTTGAACGCACGGTTTAAAAATTCCGCTTTTTTTCGTCGGTAGGAACCAAATCTGACTAAAAGATCGGGACACAAAAGCGAACACCGGGTATTATGGAGTGTAGGCTACACGTGTGTCAGCTATTGAAAAATATTCCAGCTGATCTACTGACAATTTTTTTGGCCATGTTACAGTAACCACATTTTTCTTTCTGTCTTTGAAGTCATTCAAAAAAGTCTCCTAATCATATACATTTGTACTAACGCGTTGTCTATATATTACACGTTATTGTTATCTCTCACACACACACACACACACACACACACACACACACACACACACACACACACACACAAACATGGAACATCCGATGCGGAAAAAAAAAAAATCGGTGATTGTACGCAACAGCATATCTGAACTCAGACCAATATTTGCACCTATACAAGTCTCGCTCTATCAAGTAATGTATTCATATACGTGTGTACGAGAGAGAGAGAGAGAGAGAGAGAGAGAGAGAGAGAGAGAGACAGACAGACAGACAGACAGAGAGAGAGAGAGAGAGAGAGAGAGAGAGAGACAGAGAGAGAGAGAGAGATGATATATGAAAGTTTCCAGTGAAATTGTCAAATGGGAGGACAACATAACAGTGCTTTCATCCTACCCCAACTCCCCCGTTTCTTTTATCTAAAAACCACTATCCACTCGAAGTAGTCAGCACAGCTATAACAAGATTTTAACTGGGATTGCAATATGATTTGTTCATGCTTTATTCAATGATTTTTTTTCATCTTTAAGCATAACATTCATACATATTTGTTCACACTGCGTAATTTAATCCATTAATTTTGTAATCAAACAAAATGTGCATGTTGTGCGAGTACTGTTTTCATTGCTGATAACTTCAAAGCCATTTTGAGATATCAGACTACATGGATCATTGAATCAAAACATTACTGATAACATTCAAACAACACTCTCTCTCTCTCTCTCTCTCTCTCTCTCTCTCTCTCTCTCTACTTACACACACACACACACACACACACACACACACACACACACACACACACACACTGTTAAAATACACATGTAAAAAAAGCGTCCATCCAGAAGCGTGGTGCTGATGATGAAATTTCTGCAGTTAGCTGTGCATTCAGTTGCTGAACACTGGTAATTACCTTGGGAAATCCATCCAACTTCTAAACGATGGACTGTACATTTAACTTTTCAATACTGTTATTTACCAAGAGTAAATACATCTTCCTTAAGCTCTGTATGTTGAGCTTCTTGGGAAACGTGATGAGAGAGAGAGAGAGAGAGAGAGAGAGAGAGAGAGAGAGAGAGAGAGACAGACAGACAGACAGACAGACAGACAGAACTTAGAAGTCGGACGGTTTATTCATGTTAAGGTCATTGCCCCTTCTGAAGTGGGGTATGGAGAACATAGTAGCTGTATATGAATTTTACAGAAGTCTAGAAAAACTGGATGGGCTTTCTCTTACGAAGTCACAACTGATCAAAACTGAAATGCCTTGAACAAGCACATTGAGATATTTTCTACTATGCATTCTTTCTGATATGCAATAAACAGACCTAATCGAAACTAACAGGGATCCATGGAAAACTTTGTTCGTATGCATTGCGCTCTTAGACTAGATCATTTACAGCAGCCTAAAACAAAATGCACTTCGTCTTCTTTTCCATTTTTGCATTGTGGACATGTCAAATCCATCCCAGTATGTTTACTGTAACAACACCTGTGCTGTGCAAGGTCTGAAATTCCCAGTCAAATTTGGTCATAAAAATTTTTTAAGTGTTTCTCGTGTTTCTCGTTATTTGACATCGTGTACTGGCAGTTAAAGTTTGACATCGTGTACTGCACACAATGTCCCATACATGGAAATCTATCGCTAGTTTTGACATGAAAGTCCCATTCCTGCCAACTGCATGCAACCAATCTGTCTTTAAATTCACGTAGAAATAATCGATCATTTTGCATACCTTGATTCATCAAAACAACCAAATCCAAATTGATCTCATTTACAATGAATATTTGAAACCCATTTTTTTGTCACTTGCACCTAGGTCGCAAAGATCAGTTAGGCTTTCCGTGGCAATTCTTGATAATTCATTTTCGTTAAATTTAACCAACATTGAACAGAGTTTGATACAAAACTTCAACAAATCAGACATCTATTGGTCTCCCCATTGACAAAGGCATTAGGTGTTCGCATTCCAACTCCTAAAAAGCTAGAGGGGGCGGGGGGGGGGGGGGGGGGGGGGGGGGGGGGGGAAGAGAGAGAGAGAGAGAGAGAGAGAGAGAGAGAGAGAGAGAGAGAGAGAGAGAGAGAGTGATGAAATATTTTTCAAAAAAAGAAAGAGAAAGAAATAGAGAAGGAGTATCACCCTGAACGTTCGCTCTCTTTAATATTAAAATTTTCACTTTTACACAAGTTTTTGCTCGCACTATTAGACATGCACTCCAACTGAATATTGTTAAGATGTTCGCGCTTTTCGTGTGCACCTATGCTACCCGTATACAACCAAGGAACCATCATTGCATCACCTGCTGGCCACATGCCACAGTCACAACATGCACCAAACGATAGACAGACAGACAGACAGACAGATAAGTAGACAGATGTGACGAGTGGAAATCAATTTTCAGACACAATAAATCTGTTAAAAAATCTTTTGCTTGTGCCTGTCTGTATGCGCAACAAAATACTACTCGCGGGCGTTGATGTGTGGATCTCTGGTGTTTACCCTACATGTGTTCTTTCTCGTCATCCCCTCTTCCATGGATTTTACATACAAAAAGTTATAATTTCATCTACCCACCAACCCTACCCCCCCCCCCCCCCCCCCCCCCCCCCCCCCCCCCCCCCATCCCTTCTTCCTCCATATGAAAGTCCTCTATAACGTGTTTTTTTTTCTTTCCTTTCCTCTTTTCTGTTTTGTCTGCCATGTATGTCTGTCTGTCTCTTTGTACACTGGATGTAAAATGGCCCCACGATTTATAGTAAAGACACACTTCTTCCGGATTGAAAGTTGACTTGAGTAGTACGGTTGAAAAACTTGTTCAAAAAGCTGAATGTTGACAAGCTACCTTGGCGCGGAATGGCGAACTGGAAGGACACGGGTTCGATCCTCCTCAGATGTATATATTTGTTTTCAGGGTTTTTTCTTTTGAATGGGTCCGCTTCTATCCAGAACTGTGTGTGCTAGGGCTTGAAAGGGGAAGACTGGATCACAGAGTTCACTTTCATCCACTTCTAAATATCCGTCTCCGAGAGGTGTTGCTCAAATTATCTGATTGTTTTTGCTTGAAATGTTGTTTCCGTAGAGGAAAGTGCAATGAATGCATACATAGCCACATACCGCTTGCAAGCACTTTTGATTGTATTGCATTACGACATTCTACTGTAACAAGTCAAAGCGAAAGATGTAGCATCTAGTTGTGTTCCATCACCATTGTCATGAGCACATTTCCAGCTGTGTTGTAGGCAGCTGTGGAGGAAAGCTGGTGGTCTCACTCCTCCAGTCATTTTATTTTGGTGTCTATAGTCAAGCCCTGAGATAGAATCTCTCAGTTGATTTAAAAAGTTGGTGCTTTGAGTGTGAGGTCATTTCCCATGCCAACAAAGGACAAAGTGTTTAACACTGAGGGACCATCTATGCTCCTCGCCATACAACTTGAAGAGCTCCTTAAAGTGACCGTCTGGGTCGATCAGGGAAGTACACATTGAGCATCCCTACAGCACTTGAAGAAGTGAAAGTGACTGTCTTGGCAGATCAGAGAAGTTCACATTGAGCATCCCTACAGCACCTGAAGAACTGAAAGTGACTGTCTTGGCAAAAGTCAGAGAAGTTCAAACTGACCGTCACCATTGAACTTGACAACTCTATGTGACTGGTTGGAGAAATCAGGGAGGTTCACAGTCTCTAGTTTGCTGTGCAAAGGTTACAATTACAGTAACAGCTGTTTTACCTGATGTGCTGTAAATGTTTGATAGCATTTTAAGTGCCTGCACTGTGTAGTCAGCACAGCGTGGAGGAACTGATAGATAACAAGTGCAGGTGGGGAAAGGTGAGAAGCAATGGGGGACACTTGTGTGGGCGAAGAGAGAGTGAGGGGGTAGTTGGATGTATAGACAGGTAGCTGACTCGGTGAGCTGTTCCTTGAAATAAAGTTCTAGATTTGGCCGTTGGGAAACCAGTGATAATTACACTGTATACGTATTATGGTGGGGAAATGTGTGCACTGGTTATTCTGTCATAATTTCCAACAAAATCGCTCATAATCCTTCATTCTTCCCATCGATATTCACCCCTTTATCACTCCCAGTGTTCACCCCCTATCCAACCACCACCACCCTCCGCCACCTTGTGCAAACACATATGTCCACCCTGCAGAACTTCTTCTTTGTGTGTAAAGTCCACACTGCATTACGTTATCTCTGAGCCTCTTAGTGTCACGTGTGGTCATTTTCGCTCTCACCTTGTTATCTTCTTATTCCTCGCGTGGTAATTAAGCCAGGTGCGACTACAAAAACGGCTGCAGAGATCACTCGATGTTCACAAGGCAAAAGTACGCAAGAAGGAGTTTGTTTTTTGTGTGGATTGATTTTAAACCAGACAACTGCAATTATAAAAAGCACTTCGCCATGGAGAACCCAGAAATGGTAAGCAAGCTGACTCAAACTGTGTGTATAGTTTCAAGTTTATCAGATTTCGCCATTGTTTGTTGTTGTTTCTTTCACATGCCTCAGTATGTTTTTCTTAATTTCAGAAAATCACTTCGTTGCCCCTTGTGTAGGTTTGCTTCCATCCTGTCTGTTTTTTTTTTCTTGCTTCAGTTCAACTTCCATGATCGCCTTGGAAGTGTCGTGTGTGCTCAGCCAGGCTAGAGATAACGCTGAAACTTGAACTGGGATTAGTGTATAATTTTTTCATGTGCTGAAGATTTTCAAAAACTCAGCCAAACTTTTGTATGCTTTTTTTCAATTTCATCTATTTATCAACCCGCTAAACCAATGTACATTTCGCACCAATATTTTTGTTTTCATTGTCGAAAAGATCATTCTCAGACGCTTGATTAAACTGCAAAATGCCAAAAGGTCACTAACGACATTCAATTTCCCTCCCATCCTTTCTCTCTCCTGGATGTTTAAATCATATTTTTCACTTTAACATTAAAGTTTGTTTGTAGTGGGGTGTTGTGCTCAATATTCCACATCCTACGGCTCTGGTCGAAGCACAGCGCTGGATGAGTTATGTCTGAAGTGATGTCACTTTAGCCTGTACTGTACATTGGAAACGAACATGAGGAGGATTCGGTCTTTCACGATTAGACCTCCACTGAATGATATCACAAAATAGCTGACAAGACCATGGCGCATCTTTCGCCCGTTTGAATTCACTTTTACTCATGTGTTGCAGACTCACACGGTTTTCACGGGCGTGGACACGAGGAGAATTGGAGTCCTACCAGGAGAAATGGCACAGATTCCTGGCATACTGCCGAGAAGAGTGGCTGGAGGGGAGGATGGAGTTGACGGAGCTGAAGCAATGGCCGTGCCAGGTGCGGGGGGGAGGTCTTCCTCTCTGAGGGGAGACTGGCCTCTCACTACTACAGTGAGCACCAGGTGTCTCCATCCTCCTATCCAATCACTCCCCTCCACTACCTGGACTACATGTCCTTGGAGAGTGAGTGGGAAGAGGGCAGGGAGGATGAGAGTGGACAGCCTCCCTCCCCTACGAGGATGGAGACTAAAGCACGGCCAGGGCGGAGGGGAAAAACCCCAACACACAGGCAAGGGATTCCCGTGCAAGAGGTGCCAGGAAGTCTTCTCTTCGGTGAAGACCCTGGCATCTCATTTCTCCAGGGTGCACGGGACATCCAACCACACCTCTACCCTCCACCGCCGTCCCTTCACCTTCCTCCTCCACCGCCATCTCCTCACCTTCCTCCTCTGCCACCGACTCCTCCTGTTCATCATCCACCACAGTCTCCTCTTCCATCTCCACCCTTGTCTCCTCAAAGGCCTCAAGGTCCCGCTGTCACCCCTACCGAAGGCCAGAACAGTGACACTGTGTCCCTCCTACAAGGACAAATCGAACTTTCCATGTGGCATGATGACTGGGAAGAGGGCCTGGAGGCGTGTGTGTGTGTGTGTGTGTGTGTGTGTGTGTGTGTGTGTGTGTGTGTGTGTGTGTGTGTGAAAAATGAGAAATGAGATGCCAGGTCTTCACTAAACAGAAGACGTCAGTACAGTTCAGATGTAATTTGTTTATTGTTACAAGTTCTGATTTTATATTTTACTTATAAATGTAAAAACGTTTCCCCGTTAATTTTCCTTTATGATTTTTATGTCATTTGGATGTTATTTGTACTATTTTTTTTTTTCCTCAGTTTATTTAGTTTTTTTTTTTTAAATGTCAGTACAACACTATGTTAATTTAACAGTAAATGGTTTCAGTCGATCAGTCAGAGTGTGTGTGTGTGTGTGTGTGTGTGTGTGTGTTGTGTGTGTGTGTGTGTGTGTGTTTGTGTGTGTGTGCGTGTGTGTGTGTGTGTATGTGCGTGTGTCCGTGCATGCGTGACTGTATGCGTGCGTGCGTGCATGTGTACGTGTGTGTGTGTGTGTGTTATGTGTTTGTGTGTGTGTGTGTGTGTGTGTGTGTGTGTGTGTGTGTGTGTGTGTGTGTGTGATTCTGTGTGTATGCGTGTGTGTGTGGGTCACTGTGTGTGTTTGTCTCTGTGTGTGTGTGTGTGTGTGTGTGTGTGTGTGTGTGTGTGTGCGTGCGTGCGTGTGTCACTCTGTGTGTGCGTGTGTGTGTGTGTGTGTGTGCGCGCATGCGCGCGTGTGTGTGTGTGTGTGTGTGTGTGTGTGTGTGTGTGTGTGTGTGCACACTGTGTGTGTGTGTGTGTGTGTGTGTGTGTGTGTGTGTGTGTGTGTGTGTGTGTGTGTGTGTGTGTGTGTGTGTGTGTGTGTGTGTGCGTGCACACTGTGTGTGTGTGTGTGTGTGTGTGTGTGTGTGTGTGTGTGTGTGTGTGTGTGTGTGTGTGTGTGTGTGTTCGGTCACTTTCTACGTTTTGCCATCTTCTTTCCTGCTGAAGCAGTAACAACAAAAAACTGACAGCCTGAAGTGGGCTGCCCACGCCCCCACCCCATCCCAACACCCTTCCCTTTCATAAATTCAACAGCAATGGAAACAGCGTTAAAGATCAGGACGAAGGAGATATGTATAGAGAAGGTATTAATGTAGAGAGAAGGGGACATAATGTAGAGAGGCAATATGCTACAGATGAGGCAAAATAGTATATAGAGAAGTGGACTTGGCGTAGAGAAGGCAACATCGTTTATAAAAAAGAGAACACACAACAGAAAAGGGGACAAGAGTACAGAGGAGTTGGCATGGTAAAGAGAATGGGGGCAAGGTATAGAGAAGGGGACATAGTCAATAAAAGGGAACATGTTAAAAAGGGATCATCATCGTAGAGAGAGAGAGGGAAATTGTAAACAGAATGGGACCAAGGTCAAAAGAATTTATATGACACAGAGAAGGGGATACAGCTTAGAAAATAGAGCATAGTATGGACACATGGGCATGGGATAGTGAAAGACGCATATTACACAGATGGGAATTTGAAATACAGAGTGTAGCATGGTACAGAGAAGCAGACATAACTTAGAGAAGGGGACACGGCACAGAGAAGGGTCATGGTATAGAAAAAAGGTGTTTGATGTACAGAGAGGGACATGACATAGAAAGGGCATTTGATGTACAGAGAGGAACATGACACTGAGAAAGGCACATAGTATAGAAAGGAACATGGAATACAGAAGCGGACAAGGGATAAAAAGGGAATATAGTATAAAAAGATGTAGTTTACAGAAAAAAAGCAGAGAAGGCAGAACGAAGGTAAGATGAAATGGTACAGAACAGAAACATGATGAAGAGAAAGGAACATGGCATAGTGAATGCAACATGGTATATAGAATTTAAAGTGGTATAGGTAAGGGGCGTAGTATAGATGATGGGACATAGTGCAATGACGGTGAAATCATATAGTGAACGAATATCGCATAGGAATGGGAAACTCTACAGAGAAAAAGGCCTATGGTACATAAAAGGCGATTTTGGTGTGGCGAAAAGGATATTGAATAAAGATAGAAAAATCTACAGTAAAGGCAATATGACACAGAGCACGGAAAATTGCGTAGAAAAAGAGACAAAGCATCTATAGGAAAGCAACATTGTACATAGGACAAGGTTTGGCAAAGAGAGATGGGGACATGGTAGAGGAAAAGTATGGAAGTGTTTTCCCTACACTCAAGAGAAGAAGTTCGTTTATATACCTAGCCCTTCTGCACTCACACACACGCACTCTACCTTACCTGGTCAGTCCAGACTCCGGCTTGGGGGTTTCATCAGGATTCTTTCCCAAACCCTTCACTGGCATGAACTACCAAGTAAGGTCTAGCTCTGTATGTTAAGTCTCTACGGAGAGAGAGAAAGAGGGAGAGAGAGAGAGAGACAGACAGACAGACAGAAAGAGAGAGACAGTCAGAGAGACAGTCAGAGAGAGAGGCAGACAGACAGAGACAGACAGGCAGACACACACACACACACACACACACACACACACACACACACACACACACACAGAGAGAGAGAGAGAGAGAGAGAGAGAGAGAGAGAGAGAGAGAGAGAGAGAGAGAAAGTGAGTACCGACTCGTTGTGGATAAATGAGAAACAACCTACAGACAGTATTTTCAGTCGCTCAAACCCAACCTCAACATACGGTACCCACATTTGGAGATGGTATTTCCCCTTGAAAGAGCACCACGCGTGATCGGTTGAGTTAGATTCCGTTCTTGTCGCTTTTCTCAATCATCCATTCATTCGATGCTTGATCATTGGTTTCTTTTTCCCTCTCTTACAAATGAATTTTCCTGTCACAACCCCCCCCCCCTCTCTCTCTCTCTCTCTCTCTCTCTCCTCTAAACTAACCCCCCCCCCTCTCCTCTCTCTCTCTCTCGTTCTCCTGTATGTTCATATCTTTTTCCCTTTTTCTCTCTTTCTCACTCATATCACGGTCCAGTGAGACGTTATTTCTGTGAGGCAATGTCTATCCTATTCACTCACTTGTTAGCATTTTAACAGGCATTTCTAGCACAGCATTTCGAACAATGTTTAAGAAAGCACTGCAATTCTATTGAATGATCGATGACATCATGTTCGTGCTCAGAATTGTATAACAAGGTACAGTGCGCCTATCGTTGTAGATGCGTCAGGGAATAGGAAACACTGTGTCATTCAGACAGATTAGACAGGATTATGATAACCATGGTCACAAAACAAAATGGAGAAGGACTGTTCAGAAGAAGATCAATCATGCCGGTATTCAAGAGCTGTAGTTTGATTTACATACTGAGGAAACCATAAACAGGACTAACCGAATACTAATCTTGATCGAAAAAAAAAAATTGGAAAGTGTATATTCAAACTTTCCATCTAAACAAGTTTCTTATTCTTCAAAGTTTTTTTCCCCCTCTTAGGACCAGTATATAATTCTATGTCGATGTACAAATCAATTGCTTGGCACAGTCTGTATGATTTAGTTAACATTTCCCATTAGACAGGAATGGTATTCATGAACAATGGTTGATATGTACACTAATGTATCAGTTCTTTACATACGATGATTTTGAATGAAATAATCAGTAGCCCTGGAAATCCACATACATTATTGCATCGTCTCATTTGCGGGAAAAAAAGCCACCATAGCCCCAATGGTTTTGAACGAAAGATTCGGTAGCCTTATTTGTGTGAAAAATCTACCGATTACCTTTGTATCGGTCATTACTAAGCAAATCTTAAGGCTTAAGGCACTTCAGCTCTTGTCACACTGGCCGTTTTTCTCGCTCGAGCGCAAGAACAATTCGTTAGTCTTGCTCTGTCCCTCGCCTCGCCACAAGACGAGCCACACACAAGACGAGTTGCGAGGTAAGCAATATGGTGATCGACTGGCCGTACGACTCAGACACGGAAATCCTCCCTTCGGCGGTAAACTCCATGTTGTTTGTTCAGTTCAATGATTCGTTTTTTACCTTCGTTATTTCAATGAAGGGAACTGATTACCACGGCAATCTGAAAGCAAAAGGACGAATTGTTGATCGTGGCTGCAACTGTGTTAGTTAGAAGAACAAAACCAATAGAAACATCGTATTGAAATGGGATAGTGGGCTGCAGAGAGCATTATTAAGCGTCTTGTCTGAAACGCTGAGCATGTTCAACGCCCATGCTCTAGTACAGAACTATTCGAGTGGTCGCGCGCGTATTTGTGTGTGTGTGTGTGTGTGTGTGTGTGTGTGTGTGTGTGTGTGTGTGTGTGTGTGTGTGTGTGTGTGTGTGCGTGCGTGCGTGCGTGCGTGCGTGCGTGCCTGCGTGCGTACGTAGGGGTGGGGGTGGGGGGGGGCTGCTGCTTACTCTAGCACTGGACAGAGTGCCTTCTTTATTATTCAAAACACTCTATTCCTTTTGTTTAGCAGGAATATTCTAGCGCTTTTATCCCTTTCAGCCTTTTCTGTATTTATCTTTTACTTTAAGGCGAGACACTGAGGCAGAGCTGAAACAACAGGGGACCAACTGGACTGGAATGACCAGAACAGCCCAGAACAGAGTGCGATGGCGAAGGGTCGTCGATGGCCTATGCTCTACCGGGGGCGATGGGCATGAATGAATGAATGATGAATGAATGAAGGTGCTTCATTCCATGTGGAAGAAAAAAAAAACTTCTATGAGATGATGCGACAGAGTATTTGAACTCAGACGATTGGTGGCTTCCTATACAAATATATCTAATTGTGTATGCGAATTCGTGAGAGAGAGAGAGAGAGAGAGAGAGAGAGAGAGAGAGAGAGAGAGAGAGAGAGAGAGAGAGAGAGAGAGAGAGAGAGAGAGAGAGAGAGAGAACTGATGGAATTTCACAGCGACTCTCTATTTCAAATTGTGTATGCGCATGCGTGTGTGTTAGAGAGAGAGACAGACACAGAGACACTGGCAGACAGAAAGGAAGAGACAAACAGACAAACAGACAGAGAAACGAAGGGAAGGAGGGAGGAAAACTGAAGGAATTTCACGCGGCCAGGCTAAAGATAACGTCGAAACATGAACTGGAGTTGCTATATAAATCATTTATGTGATGAAAAATCTTAACAAAAAAAAACAAACAAAAAAAAAAAATCAGCCAAAAACGTCTGTATATTTCGTTCACATTTATCTACTAAGCAACTTATTAAACCAATGTAGGGCTGCATTTTGCACTAATATTGTTTCCATTGCGAAAGGGTCCCCATCCGATGCTTGACTAAATGGAGAATTGAACCGTGCACTGATGACATTCAGCCCCCTCCCACCCTTTTTCCTGGCTGAATAATGATTTTCACTTGAACATTAAGGTGTGTTCTGATGTGTAGTGTGGTGCCCGTGGTCAATATTCCACACCCTACGATCCCGGCTGAAGCACAGCACTGGCCGAGTTTTGTGTGTACTTTTTACAGGAACGTGGGGAGGATTCCGTCTCTCACGGTTGGACTGACGTTCAACGTTAACCCATAATAACTGACAAGACCACAGCGCATCTTTCGCCTGTTTAAATTCCCATTTAGTTTTGTTGTGTTGCAAACTCACGCGGTTTCCACGGCGTGGACAATAGGAGAAATGGACTCCTACCTGGAGAGGTGGCAGAGGTTCCTGTCCCACTGCCGGGAAGAGTGGCTGGCGGGGAGGCTGGACGTGACGGCGGAGGAATGGCCGTGCAAGTGGTGCGGGGAGGCCTTCCACTCTGAAGGGGACACTGGCCTCCCACTACTGCAACACGCACCAATCCATCCCAGTATGTTTACTGTAACGACACTGGTACTGTGCAAGGTCTGAAATTCTCAGTCTAAATTTGGTCATAATAAAGTGTTTCTCGATATCCATTCGCATATCAAGTTTGACATCGTGTTCTGCACAAAATGTCCAAGGTAAATCTATCGCTATTTTTCACATAAAATCCCATTCCTGCCAACTGCAAGCAACGAATCCGTCTTTAAATTCATATAGAAATAATCGATCATTTTGCACCTCTTGGTTTATCAAAACATGAACAAATCCAAATCAATATAATTTACAACGAATATTTGGAACCCAATTTCTTTCGTTTCTTGCACCTAGGTCGTAAAACATCTTCAGGCTTTCCGTGGTAATCTATAATTCATTTTCGTTAAGCAGCATTAAATACAGCTTAATATGAAACTTGAACAAGCAAGGTATCTATTGACAAAGGCATTAGGTGTTCTCATTTCAGCACAAAAAAAATCTTTAGGGGGGAGAGAGAGAGAGAGAGAGAGAGAGAGAGAGAGAGAGAGAGAGACAGAGAGAGAGAGAGAGAGAGAGAGAGAGAGAGAGAGATTAAAAAAAAAAAAAAAAAAAAAAAAGAGAAGAAAAAAAAAAGACGATCATCCTGAACGTTCGCTTTTTTTACATTAAATTTTCGCTTTTAGACGATTATTTTTTTTCCCGCTGTTAGACATGCGCTCCAACTGAGTGTATTCAGATGTTTGCGTTTTTCGTGTGCACCTATGCTACCCGTGTGCAACCAAGGTGCCGTCATTCCATATCATGAAGGCCACACGCCACCAAAACGATAGACAGATGGACAGACAGACACACAGATAGAGAAGTAGACTGGCATGGCGAGTGGAAATCAAATTTCAGACACAATAAATCTGTTGAAAATCTTATCCTTGTGCCTGTCTGTATGCACAGAAAAACCTACTCACGGCGTTGATGTATGGATTTCTGGTGTTTTACCTATATGCGTTCTTTCTCAGGCCATCCCCCGACCGCCGACCCCCCGCCCCCCCCCCCCCCTTCCCCTGGATTACACACACAGACAGAAAGTTAGAATTTTCTCTACCTCCCACCCCATCCTACCCCCCACCCTCTCTATGTCAAAGTCCTCTCTCACACGGGAGTTTTTTTTTTTTCTTTCCTTTCTTCTTTTCTTATTTTTGTCTGTCTTGTATGTGTCTCTCTTTATACACCTGATGTAAATGGCCCCACGATCAATCATAAAGACACTTTTTCCGGGTCGAAAGTTGACTTCAGTAGTGTGATTGAAGAACTCGTTTAAAACGGTGAATTTTGACCAGCTACCTTGGTGCAGTGGTAAGCGTAACGGCATTCCGAACTGGAAGGACGAGGGTTCGATCCTCACACAGTTTACTTTCATCCATTTCATTCTATGCGTCTTCGCGTATTGCGCAAATTATCTGATTTTTTTTTATTCAAACGTTACGTTTGCGTAAAAAAAAAAACAATGTAATGATACATACATAGCCACATATCGCTAGCAGTTACTTGTGTTTCACAGGGTTCCATTTTACTGTAACTATTGGAAGCGAAAGATATTGCATCTACTTGTGTTCCATCACCACTGTCATGAGCATGTTCCCAGCTGTGATGTAGGCAGTTGTGGAGGAAAGCTGGTGGTCTCACTCCTCCTGTCACTTCATGTTGGTGTCTAGAGTCTAGAGATGGTTCGTGGAATAAACGTTCAACTGAAAATCAAACCATGCACAAAATACAAAGTGTAACCCACCCTCCTCAAATCAATTGCTTAAAAAAAAAGACGACGGAAAAAAGTATCTGTCGGTCGATTTAAAAGAGCTAGTGCTCCAATGTGATGTGATTTTTACGCTAACTGAGGACAAAGAGTTAGCACTGAGGGACCATCCCAACTCCTCGCCTTAAACAGCTCCTTAAAGTGACCGTCCGGGTAGATCAGTGACGTTCACACTGACCGTCACCATAGACCTTGAAGATCTCGATGTGACGGCTGGAAAAATCAGGGGAGGTTCACAGTCTCTCACCAAAGAACTTGGAAGAACTCTCCTTTGAAGTGACTGGGTGGGTAGATCAGGGAGGTTCTCACAGACCTTGACCATAAAACCTGAAGATTTTTAAATTACTGGCTGGGCAGATCAGAGGTTTCCACAGACCCCACTTGTCCCTTCCTCAGAACTATTGCAGACAAACACGACAGCATCAGTCTCTAAAACCGACGCCAGCAGCATGCATCATGACATATATGATTCTTAATGTTTGTTTTACGTGTTCTGTGCTCAAATCAGGCGGCAGTTTAGACACGTCTTTGTCGCACTCGGAACAATCGCATTGCACCGTTATGGCGTTCGTGATTTGTTACTGTCGACTCAAAAGCACCTCCGAATTTCACATGAGCATTGCGCGTGTTTGTATATACTCACGGCATCATTTACAGATTTCACGTATTATTGATCAGCCTATTCAGCTCTGACACTTTAATTGCCTCGTCACAATAAAAGCATCGGTTTTTTTTTTTTTGCCTTTTTCTGGGTGGGGGAGAAGGGGAAGGGGAGGGGGCGATAGACAGTGGTGGTGGGGTGAGGTGTAACATTTTTGCTGGGCATTGGAGGAGAGAAGAGTAAAGGTAGGATGGGAAGCTTCTAGTCTGCTGTGCCAAGGTCAGAATGAGAATAACGTGTGTTTTATCTTAAGTGATGTAAAGGTATGATAACATTTTAAGTGACTGCACTGTGAAGCCAGCACAACGTGAGGGAACTGATAGATAAAAAGTGGTGGTGGGGAAAGGGGAGAAGCAACGAAGGACACCTGTGGGAGAGTGTGGGGGCTAGCTGAATACAGAGACAGGTAGCTGATTCAATGTCCTCTTCCTTGAAATAGAGTTTTGGATTGGGTTGTTGGTGCACTGGTTATAGTAGATATTATGATAGGAAACGCGTGCACTGGTTATTCTTTCATGATTTAAAAAAAATCCCTCATCATCCTTCCTTCTTCCCATCCATACACCATCCTCTATCATTCTCTATGTTCACCCCTATCTAACCACCGCCACCCTCCATCACCTTGTGCAAACACAGATGTCCACCCTCCAGAGCTTCTTTGGGTGTAAGTCCACACTGTATTACGTTATCTCCAAGCCTCTTAGTGTCACAGGTGGCCATTCTCGCTCTCACTTAATTAGCTTTCTTAGTTTATCACGTGGTGATTAAGGTAAGCGCGACTATAAAAACGGCTGCAGAGGCTGCTTGGTATTTCACAAGGCAAAAGTTCGCAAGAAGTGTGGCAGGCAGATTCAAAGAAAGTTTTGTGTTCTGTGACCATTGGTTTACAAGTATAAGAAGCACATCGCCATGGAAAACCAAGAAATGGTAAGCAATTTGACTCAAATTTTGTGTACATTCTTAACGTTTTGTAGGTTTCGCTACTGTTTGTTGATTTTTTTTTCACACACCTGAGTATGTGTTTCTCTTTTTTTATAATCTCGGCAAATTCTTTCGTTGTCCTTCGTGCATCTTTTGCTTTCATCCTGTCTTTTTTTAAGCTAATAGGAGTATCAGTCAGCTTGTGTATTATACTTTTTCGTGGTTTTTCTATCGAATGATTGTGTTCTTGTCGCTTTTCCCTATCATTCGTTCGTTCTTTATTTACGTGTTTGATATTTTTTTTCTTTCCGTCTTTCCTTACAAATTGTTTTTCCTGTCAATCCATCTCTCTCTCTCTCTCTCTCTCTCTCTCTCTCTCTCTCTCTCTCTCTCTCTCTCTCTCTCTCTCTCTCTCGTCTGTATATCTCCCCTCTCTTTTTATCGCTTATTCATCATATCATGGACTAATGAAGCATTATTTTCGCGAGGCAATTTCTGTCCTAGTTCACGGACTCATAGTGTTTTAGCAGACGTTTGTAGTACATCATTTCGAGCGCATGTTTAAGAAAGCACTGGAATTGAAAGTCCGATAACATTACGTCCGTACTCAGAATTGTATAACCATGTACATTCCACCTATGGTTATTGTAGAATAAGCGTCAAGGAATAGGCAACACTGTGTCATTCAGACAGAACAGAAATGACTATTTCAACCATGGTCACAAAACGACATTGGGAAGATTAATTATGCTGGTATTCATAATTATACTTTGATTTGCACCTTGAGAAAAACCGTAAACAGGTATATAATGGAAATACTAATCTTTATCAAAAGAAATTGTGGACAGCGTATTCACAATTTCCAGTCGAAATAGGTCTCCTGTTCTTTCCGTCTTTTTTTTCTTCACAAGACCAGTATGTCATTATTGGTCGATGTACAAATTATTTGCTTGATACAGTCTCTATGCCACTGAGGTGATATGGTATACCACGAAAGTATGATTTGTTTAACATCATAATCTACAAATGATGGGAATAGTATTCATAAACAATGGCTGATGTCTAACCTAAAGTATCAGCTCTTTACATGAATGAAATAATCATTAGCCCTCAAAATCTGAATCAATTATTCAATAGTCTCATTTGCAAAAAAAAAAAAAAAAAAAAAAAAAAAAAACAGTAGACTTATTAGTGAAAGATTTCGTAGTCTTCTTTTTTCTTTTCTTTTCTTTTTTTTTAAAATCTATCAATTACCTATGTATTGGTCATTCTAAGCAAATCAGAAGGCACTTAAGCTCTTGTCACACTAACCGTTTTTCTCGCTCGAACACACAAGAACAAGCCTTAATTTTGCGTTAAGAAAAGAAGGAAAAAAAAAGCAAGGACGAATCGTTGGTCGTGGCTGCGACTGTGTCAGAAGACCAAAACCAACAGAAAACCAACAGAAGGGCAATGGGCTGCAGAGAGCATGAGAGCATGGTCTTCAGGTTTCTGACTGGTGTGCGAGCGTCTCGTCTGAGAAGCTGAACATGTTTTTGTACAGGACTATTAGAATAGTCACAGCTGTCCGAATGTCAAAAGCCTGCGCGCGGGGGGGAGGGATGGGGTGGGGTGGTGGTTTCGGGACGCTATGTCTAGACAAGGGTATACAGACAAGGGTGTTGATGGAGAAGAAAAGGGGAGGGCATGGGCGCCAGTGTGCGCGCACGTCCGTGCACGAGTGAGTGTGTGCGCGTGCGTGCATGCCTGTGTGCATGTTTATGTGTGTGGGTGAGGGGGGGGGGGGGAGGGACGGAATCGGGGGCCTGGGGCCCTGCTTGTTTAGCACTGGTCAGTGTGCCTTCTTTATCTATAACGAAACACCTCATGCCTAAGGTTAGCACGAGTATTGTCGCGCTTTTGTTCCTTTGAGCCTTTATGTATTTGTCTTTTACCTTTGTCAAGGTGCTTTTTTCCCATCCCAGTGGAAGAGAAAAAAAAACTTCAATTAGAGG
>JADBJO010024143.1:17500-25556 GCA_016801955.1 Conus betulinus | reverse complement strand
CACCCACCCCACACACACACACACATAGACTCACCCACACACACAACACACACTACCCACACACACACACACACAGATCACACACACACACACACACACACACACACACAACACACGACACAGATCACACCATCACAACAACACACATACCACACACATCACCCACACCCACATACTCCCACACACACACACACACACCCCCCACACACACACACACACCCTTGACACACAAACACAAACGCGACGAACGTCTGCTTCTTCTCCCCACCTTTTTCTCTCGCTGGTAGGGTAATGAAGAGAGATATATCTATTAGAGGCGAGATAGATATAGAGATAGTGAATAATAGAGATTAGATACAAGATCCATAATACATATTAGACAGATATATACATATATATATCGACATCTCTATTGATTTTTCTGAAACACTTTCGTCCGAGACTCCAGCTACGCTTGGGGTTGCCGGCGTAGGCGGCCCCGATTGGGCCTCTTTTGCCCTCCCTAGTCCGCCTCCCCGCGCTGGGTGATCCGGTACGTCCTGGGGCCCGAGGATGGGGGAGGGAGGGGGCGGAGCTAACGGCAACAATCCCCAAAGAGGGAGGAAGGTGAGGAGAGAGAGGGAAGATCGGAGCTCGCAATGATAAGGGGGGTGGGGGGGTACAATATTCACTCGCCGAACATGCTGGACACCACGTTGCTCACGGGCAGGATGGACCCCCCAAGGGGAGAGTGCCGTAGAGACGAAGAATCCAACTCATTGTCAGGCCCCACAGGTAGTCCACGTCCAGGGCGTGCGGCACGCCCCTCAGCATCGTGCCTTCCGTCAGAGAGGGGACCCAGTCCGAAAAAATACATGTAGGACTTCCCTGACCGCTGCTGGAAAAATACAATGTGGACTTTCCTGACCTGGTAAAAAAAATACATTTAGGACTTTCCTGACCTGGTGGAAAAATACATGTAGGACTTCCCTGACATGGTGGGAAAAATACATGAGGGACTTTCCTGACCTGGTGAAAAAAAATACATGTAGGCCTTCCTGACCTGGTGGAAAAAAAATGTTAGGACTTTTCCTGACATGGTGATAAATGACTGTGTAGGACTTTCCTGACCTGGTGGAAAAATACATGAGGGGGACTTTCCTGACCTGGTGAAAAAAATACATGTAGGACTTCCTCCTGACCTGGTGGAAAAATACATGTAGACTTTCCTGACCTGGTGAAAAAAATTACATGTAGGACTTTCCTGACCTGGTGGAAAAATACATGTAGGATTGCCCTGACATGTGGAAAAATAAATCAGGAACTTTCCTGACCTGGTGAAAAAAAAAGTACATGTAGGACTTTCCTGACCTGGTTTAAAAAAATGTAGGACTTTCCTGACCTGGTGACCTTTCCTGACCTGGTGGAAAAATACATGTAGGACTGGGTGAAAAATCCATGACCTTTCCTGACCTGGTGGAAAAATACATGTAGGACTTTCCTGACCTGGTGAAAAATACATGTAGGACTTTCCTGACCTGGTGAAAAATACATGTAGGACTTTCCTGACCTGGTAAAAAACAAATGTAGGACTTTTCCTGACCTGGTGATAAATACATGTAGGACTTTCCTGACCTGGTGAAAAAATACATGTAGGACTTTCCCGACCCAGTGAAAAAAATACATGTAGGACCCTTCCTGACCTGGTAAAGAAATACATGTAGGACCTTCCTGACCCGTGTGAAAAAAATACATGTAGGACTTTACTGACCTGGTAAAGAAATACAGTAGGACTTTCCTGACCCGATGAAAAAAATACATGTAGGACTTTCCTGACCTGGTAGAAAAAAAACATATATATATATATACTACTTGCTGACCTGGTATTAAAAAAAAAAAGCCATGTAGGGCTTTCCTGATCGGGAGAAAAAAAAATAAACATGTAGGACTTTCCTGACCTTGTGAAAAAAATATATGTAATGTTTAATGTCTGCCTATCTATCTATCTACCTATCTATCTACATGGTGAAAATTCTAACTACTTATCAACCGGTCCGTCCATTTGTCTGACTGTCCGTCTATCTATCTGTCTATCTATCTATCGATTTATCTGTCTGTCTGTCTGTCTCTCTCCACATGGTGAACAGATCTATCTACTTATCTATCAGTTTGTCACTTATCTATCTATCTATCCAATCAGTCCTATCCACATGGCGAAAATCTACTTATCTCTCAGTCTGTCCTATCCGTCTCTCTCTCTCTCTCCTCTCCTCGCTCCTCTCATCTCTCTCTCTCTCTCCTCTCTCTCTCTCGCTCTCGCTCTCTTCTTGACGAAAAGATAAGATTTGTGGTCTGTACCCAGTTGCTGACCTAGAAGGGCACCTTGCCGCTGACTCCTCTGCCGCGTGACGCCTCGCCATCCTCACCGTGGGACACGATGAAAGCGGTGTCGGAGAAAATACGTCAAGCACCTTGCGCACGGGCACTTGAGTCCTCCCCGGGCACGCGCGGGTAGAAGTACTCGTGGTTGACGACGTCCACGATGGTGAGACCGTGACGTGGGCCTAGTTGATCCGCCACCACCAACCCCACGTAAAACCCGTCCACCACATGTAAGACGGCACGCCCTGGGGTAATGGTAGAAATTGGCGTCAGAAGACAGTGATTCTTTTTTTTTTTTTTTTTTTTTTTTTAGTTATTTATCTATGTAATGTATTTATTCATTGTTTCTTTTTCTTTCTCGTCTCTCTCTCTCGTCTCATCCTCCCCTCTCTCTCCCTCTCTCGATTCCTCTCCCCGTTCCTCTCCCTCTCTCCACTCTCTCTCTCTTCTCTCTCTCCTCTTCTTCCCCGCTCTTCTTCTTCTCTTCTTCTTTTTTTTTTTTTTTTTCCTTTTTTTTTTTTTTTTATTCCTTTCTTCTTACCTTTTCTTTTTCTTCTTTTCTTCTTTCTTTCTTTCGTATGTGTTTTCTTTATGTAAGTCATTCGTTCTTTATGCATGCATTAATTCATGGTTTTACTTATTTCTTTATTGACTATGTATCTATCATTTTATTGTCTATTCATTCATTTATTTATTCTTTTTATTGTGTTTAATGTCATCTATAGATACTTTATTCATTCACTATCATTGTTAATTCACTTATTCATTTATTTTTACTGTCGCCTGTGTCATCTACTTACGTACGTACGTATGTATGTACATGTATGTATGTATGTATGTATGTATGTTATGTATGTAGGTATGTTATGATGCATGTATTTATGTATATACGATGATTGATTGATTTCATTAATTTACTTGTTAACTTATTATTATTTATTTTGTTAGCCTTTTTTCTTTGTTTATTTCGTATCTATCTATTTAATTTTCCCTATCAGAAAAAACAGCTAGCATCCTTCAGAAACACGGGCTGATAATGTTATCCCTGAAGTCCAGGACTGTTTTTCGATTAACCCGATAGTAATTTCTCCCCCCCCCCCCCTCTCTCCCCCCCCCCCCTCCCCCCTCCCCCCCCCCCCCCCCCCCCCCCCCCCCCCCCTCCCCCCCCTCCCCCCCCCCCCCCCCCCCCCCACTCTCCCCCCCCCCCCCCCCCCCCCCTCCCCTCCTCCCCCCCCCCCCCCCCCCCCCCCTAACTTCTCCCCCCCCCCCCCCCCCCCCCCCCCCCCCCCCCCCCCCCCCCCCCCCCCCCCCCCCTACCCCCCCGCCAGTCTGAAGCAGAACGTAGTTTGCTTTGTTTGTTTACTGATTTCACAACTGTTTTCCATTAGGAGTACTACTCTTTTCTTTTCCCGTTTTCCCCCGAGAAACAGTTTTCCTAAGGCTCAGTAGATGCTTGTCCCTATTGCTCCGGGGAAATCAGTCGGTGTTGTCCTTGAGTGTTGTGTGTATCTTGCCTGAAGAACACCTAACATGTCGAAACGCGTCCCTGTTTTTAATTGTGAGTCGTTTGTCTACGTTTTTGGTCGGAGCCCATCAAAAATAAAGTTTTTTCATGTTTGTTATAATTCTTCAGTCAGACAACGAGAGTAGGAAATCAGCTATGACACCCAGGAAATGTTGTGTATTCTTAGGTTAAACTGGTTTCCCCCTCTTTTGTAGTAAATATCAATGCTACCCAGCAGCATGCGCGTTGTCATTGTAAAACATAACATCCATCGTAGCTATATTCCCCCCTGTGAACGGCATTTCCTCTCGATAATAATGTTTTCCCTCAAACACACCACACACACACACACACACACACCACACACACACACACCACACACACACCAAGGATCGTAGTTATATCCAAAAGGAAACAAGAAAAACCAATGTTGTGACTGCTGCAAAGAAAAGGGTCCCTCGATCCATACGGAAACGGTGAAAAAAAAAACAAAAAAAAGATCTTTGCAATCCCAAAGAAAAAAATTGTGATCCTCAGAATAATAACGCTTTTTCTTCTCTTTTTTTGGCTTAATTCTCTCCCCCCCCCCCCCCCCCCCCCCCCCCTCCCCCCCCCCCCCCCCCCCCCCCCCCCCCCCCCCCCCCCAACAAAAAAACAAAAAAAAGAAAGTCAGAGAATCACGACCGGTTGTTTTCTTCCGTCCTCCCCTTTCCCCCCCCCACCCAACAAAAAAAAAAAAAAGAAAGCCGATCCTCGCCTTGTTTTTCTTCGTCATTATCACGCGCCTTTAGACGCCAGTAGCCGACCATACCTGTGTCGAGCACCCGACGGTACGAGAGCTACCAAGCTTCCGAAGAGAACCACACCGCTTCGTTGTTGACAGTCCCGAACAGAATGTCGTAGTCGGTAGAAGCCGACAAGACGTGAGGTAGTCTTCGTCCTCAAGGAGCCGTTTGACATCGTCCTTGAAGAAGTCCCCGTCCACGGTGGGCAATAGATTGCGTTGACGCCACCGGCCGCGGTGGCGGCGTAGGTATTGAAGATGACGTCAGCCGGCAAACGTCATCAGGCAGCTCAGGCGGCTTTGAGACTGATGTGTCGTGCTGCCACCGCATCCGGCGTTTCTACTGAAGCGGTCGAAAGTGTCTCTGTGAAACGGGTACGGGTGTTTTAGGTGGAACGGGTCCAAGAGATAAATGTCGTTGCCGGAGAGCAAGTCCACGTAACTCACTCCGACAGACACGCAAGATCGCAAGTGCGAACACACACACACACCACACACACACACACACACACACGCACACACACACCACACACCACACACACACACACACCAACGCACGCACGCACGCACACACACGCGCACAACACCACACACACACACACACCACACACACATACACACATCACACACACACACCACACATGCACACACACACACGCACGCACGCACACACGCATACCAACCACGCACATATGCACACACACAACGCACGCACGCACACACACACACAAACACACCCACACACACACACACATGCGCACGAACACATGTATACACAACACACACACACACACAGAGAGGAGAGAGAGAGAGAGAGTGTAGTGTGTGTGTGTGTGTGTGTGTGTGTGTGTGTGTGTGTGTGTGTGTGTGCGTGTGTGTGTGTGGTGCGTGGCGTGTCTGTGTGTGTTGCTTTTTTCTCTCTTTTTTATTATTTTTTTTTTAAAGAACCACCAGGTGGTGATCCCTAATCACCCTCAACAACAAAGAGACAAACACCACCTTGACCTCTTTTACCATGACCTGCTCACCTGGGATCAGGGTTGAAAGTCCATTCGGCGTTGGCCGTGCCACTCATCATCACTGCCCTCTGGAACAGACCCGGTCGCCCGGGGAGACAGGGTCTGGAAACTGACGCTGGCTGACCCCGCCGACTCCCCCCGGCCGCCGTTACCATGGCAGCGTCGCCCCCAAAGCTCCGGATGTTGTCCTTGACCCACAGGAGCGCCAGGCGTTGATCCCACAGACCGTAGTTCCCTGAGGAACAGACACGAAACGTGTGTGTGTGTGTGTGTGTGTGTGTGTGTGTGTGGAGTGGAGGGGGTGGGGGGGGGGGGTGGGGTGGAGCTTACACTCACAGCTGACCGTAAGCTAGTTAGTTGCAAAGGGAGATGACTGCAGCACGGAAATGTAATTGACAACGGCCTCGTTTTCATTCAACGGCCATCTTGTGCCGAATTTGACAAGGTAAGTGATTGCTGGTTGTTCAATTTGTTGTCCTGAGTATTTTGTTTCATCTTGCTTGAAGAAGACCTAGGAGGTCGAAAGGCGTCGCTGTTTTGTCCTGTTATTCGTCTGTCCATGTTATCCGGGTGGAGTTAGTTCAAGTACGCTTACCATTTGAAATTAATTGACTTTAAGTTAACAGCAATGCACACTCCCTCGCGGATGTAGCCTACTGATTCCTTCCCGTAGCGCACGTGGATAGCACGTTGAGCGCAATGAGTTGACCCCAAGAATTGCGCCATATAAATCCATACATTATTATTATTATTATTATAGATTGTGTTGTCCGTCGCAGAGCCAGTTCCAGCTATGCGTGTGCGTTCAGCTAAATTCCCACGCTCGGAAGATGCTGTTTAACATCATTACTTGCCAGCATGCGGGTTTTCCCCTTTTGCTCTCTCTCTCTCTCCTCTCTCTCTCTCTCTCTCTCTCTCTCATAGTGACCAGAGATAGTGCGGACAGAGGCATTGGTCCCGTTCTCATTGAACGCGCATCAAGCAGGCTGCACACCAAAAATTAATGCGCCAAGCCCCTGCTTCAAGAAGTCGGGAGGATATTTATAGACAGGCGCATGCATTTTGTTTTGAGAATTTTCATCGTATCTGAAAGTTGATTTTCCTTGTTTCCTTTTATGGCCATCAAGGTATAGGCAGACAGATTAAATTTAAAGGAGGAGTGGGACTATTTGGGGGCAATCACCCGGCGCAAAGATAGGGTCATGGGTGGGTAAAAGGCCCTGAAATGTGACGTCCATGAAGGGAAAGGTCTTGTCTTTGAAGATTTTGTATGATTTTTATCGTTAGAAATCCGCCAAAACAAGTGAAATGATTGGTGAGGAGCTGTTCTTTTGATCAATTATCGGTTTCAACATTCAGTGCAGGCTCAGACTTGTGGTAGGCTTCAAAACACTCACATGGATTATGTACTGATGTAGCGCAAAGTCCTCACTGTGGCGTGTGGTCGTCAGACAATGCTGTAGTATGCATTCATTCACCTGGTGGGGGAGGATACATGATTGTGTTTTATGACAGAAATCGTGTTTTCTTTTGAAAACATTTTTCTTTTGTAAAGTCAGGGCATTATTTGCAAGACGCATGGTCGTGATTAATAAACACAGGTGCTGGAAATAAACACAAAATACTCTCTTTGGGACAAGTGTAAGGATAAGGTGCTGTTTTTAGCGTAGGGCGCCAACACATGTCGCGTGACCTGGCTGCTTGTCGTTGGTGATCATGTGATGTGATGCAAATGCATGTCAGTATGGTATTTTACTGTAGTAATTATGTGCTGTAGTTGCGTGTCAGCAGTGCCGTAATAAGGTGTAAGTAGTTTCGGTTGCGCTGCTGTGAGTAGAAGTGACAGGATGCAATGAAATATTGAAATGCCATTGAATGCAATCTTGAGAAATGAATGTGATGTTATCCAAAGTTATGTAATATTGATTGGTAAGGTACTGACACCATGAAATATTGAAATGCCATTGAATGCAATCTTGAGAAAATGAATGTGAGGTTATCCAAAGTAATGTTATATTGATATAGTAAGGTACTGACACCATAAAATATTGAAATGCCATTGAATGCAATCTTTGAGAAAATGAATGTGAGATTGTCGAAAGTAATGTTAGATTGATATGGTAAGGTACCGACACCATGAATATATTGAAATGCCATGAATGCGATCCTGAGAAAATAGATGTGAGGTTATTGAAATATATTATATTGATATGGTAAGGTACTGACAAAAAAAACCTGGATGTAAAGCAACATAAAAAGAAATGTAATACAAAGCAATACAATATAATGTAATGTCACTGCCTGAAAGATTTGTAAATTTTTATTTCCGGTTTAAACATTGTAATTTTACAAGAAAAATCACCATAAACCAAATTGTATATGAATGCA
>JADBJO010024143.1:0-12500 GCA_016801955.1 Conus betulinus | reverse complement strand
GTGGTGGTGTTCAGTGTTGTTTTCGATTTTCTTTTCTTCAGTTTTTATCGATTTATCTATGTTTCTTTCTTTCTTTCTTTCTTTCTTTCGTAGTTTTAACAAATGCAGAGGCGGCGTTTTCCTCGTCTTCAACTGTGTTCCTGTCCTCTCTCTACAGATCACAATGAACGATGCACGCCATCACTTTTCCTCGTACATGCCCCGCGCCACAGCAGCAGACACATCTGTTGCAGAATATGTCCTGCAGCCTTTGTCCCATGGAATCGTTCTGTCTGGAACCAAAGGACAGACCTGCCCCCTGTCTTAGGCCTTGCTCGTTTTCTCACACCAACGACGACCAGGGGAGAGCGCTCTGCGTGGTTACTGTCACCCCCGCTGCAGCAGACCTTTTGTGTGTCATCCACCGATTAACCCCCTTGGGCTGTCTGTTGTGCTGTCCTAACCTAACCCCCGCAGCAAGGTTACGACCGTTACAATTTACACGCTTAAAAACTAACCAGTCAGAGATCTTACTATTTAGGGCACATGGCAAAACGTAACGGGTTTGACTGAATTCGAAAATGTTTCCTTTTTGTCTCTCGTTCTTGGAGATAACATGTATTCTGTTTTCTATCGAAGATGAAGTGAATTTTAAAGGGAGAGAAGCCGAATCAGACACTATGTAGCTCAAACGTTTTTTTTCTTTTTCAGCTCGGTCTCTTATTCACATCATAAAAAGAAAATATATTTTCATGCGATATTACGATTCGTCGTATTCTGTAACCTTTCCTTGAAACTGTTCGGAAGAGCCAACGGCGATGACCAGGTGAAGATCGGACCTTGAGAGTTTATATACAAGCTAGCTAGGTGCCATCCCTCATGACGAGAGAAAGCACGACACTACTCCGTTTGAAGTTGTGGGAGGAGAAATATGATCTGTCCACTCCAGTAGAGCTGGCACAAGTGTCCAGCAAACCCGTTCTATACAACGCTGGCTGTATAACTTTGAAGCATGGGAAAGAAAAAAAACACACGATCTTTGTGATAGGAAGAAGCTCATATAGTATTACGAAATACACAGCATGTTTCGACCTGTGTTGTTATTTTGAGGCGGGTTTGTGGATAATTCTGGTCTCCTCCGTTCGAGTCTCGTACACAGCAGGATATTTTTTTCGGATGTTTTGTTGTTGTTGTTTGTTGTTGTTGCTGCTGCTGCTGCTGCCGCGGTTGTTGCTGCTGCTGCTCTCGTGTTGCTGATGATGTTATTGTTGTTGATGCTCCTGCTGCTGCTGTTGTTGTTATTGTTGTTGTCGTCGTTGCTGTTGTTGTTTCGGTTGTGGTTGTAGATGTTGCTGTAACTGCTGCTGCGTCTGTTGTGGTTATTGTTGTTGTCGTCGTCGTCGTCGTCGTCGTCGTCGACTTCGCTCGTCTGCACTGGGGTTTTTTTTTTTGTTTTTTTTTTGTCAGTTCCTTGAGGCAATTAATATAAAAGCGGGCTGTTCATTCAGACTCCCCAGGGACTCAGCGACGATGCTGGCGTGGTCACCACTCTGCCCAACACAACGCTGTCGTCAGCAAGCAAACGGCTGAACAAACAGGAAAACGACATAGGAAAGAACAGAAACATGGCTGGCACCACACCATGGCAATACAGCCACGCGCAACCCGCTCCCCCCCCCCCCCCCCCCCCCCTTCCCCTCCTCCCCTTCCCCCTGTTCGTTTCCCAGGGAGAGCAATAGACAGACAGACAGACAGACACACAGACAAACACACACACACACACACACACACACACACACACACACACACACACACACACACTTACACACACACACACACACACACAAACGTGCACACACACACACACACACACACACACACACACACACACACACACACACACACACATATGTCACAACGATCCAATTCTACAATAAAACTGTCCACAAGAACCTCTCGTTGAGCATGACCAAATTTACCACCTGTCTGATAAACAAGGACATTTTGCCGGGGCCCCCTCCCCCTAAGCCTTTCCCCCTTTCCCCTTCCCCCCCTCTCTCTGTCTCTTTCTTTCCCCCCCCCCCCCCCCCCCCCCCCTCTCTCTCTCTCTCTATGACCTCCTTCACGCAAGCATCTGGAGGACTACATATCCGTTACAAAAAATCCTGGCATGACCTTGTGGTGAATGATAGCTCCCCCCACCCCCCTCCCTCCTTCATCTTCCCCACTGCAGACCCTCACGGGAAGACTGTCCCCCGCCCCCCCCCCCCTCCCCCCAGGGTAACTCAGTTGCTGTCTGTCTTTATGCCTGTCCGTCTGTCTCTCTGTCTGCCTGTCTGTTTGTCTGTCTGTCCGTCCGTCCGACCGTCTGTCTGTCTGTCTCTCTGTCCGTCCGTCTGTTTGTCTGTCTGTCCGTCCGTCCGTCCGTCCGTCTGTCTCTTTGCCTGTCTCTCTGTCTCTGTCTCTGCCTCCCTCCTCCAACGGATGCCAATTTCCCGTGACCGTTTACATACGTAATGCCAACGCAGCGTTGTGCATTACACGTGTAATAATATGATACATACAATACAATCATCCTATCATACAATACAACAAAACGCTGTACAATAGAGTACAATAATTTTAAAACAGAATGCAGTTCAAATGAAAATCCAACCTATGCACAATGATGAATAGAGCAATATAATGAAATACAAAGAAACACAGTACGGTATACTACAATACAACACACTACTCCATGATCCAGTTCGATACAATGCAACAGTACTGGTCACAATACTATACAAAACAACACAGTACACGCAATGTATTAAAATTCAACATTGAGTACTGCAATGTATAAAAACAACAACAACAACATTAAAACACAAAAGAACACGACGCAACAACACGCCACACACACACCGCACCACACCATTACGTTACGCTTTAGTAAGCTACACTAACAACACTGAACTACACTACACTACACCACACCACACCACATTACACCACACCACATCACACCACACACCACACACCACATTACACCACACCACACACACACACCACACCACACCACACACCACACCACACCGTACTACACAACACTACACTACACACCATCATACAATACTTTTTTTCTTTCTTTCTTCCTTTTTTTTTTCCCTTCGCTTCATCATACAATACATTCTTTTTATCATTTTTTGTTGTTGTGAAACGACGTGGCATTCGGTGACCAAACGTGTCGGTTCGGATGATCGACTAACTTGAAAGATAATTGGAAAAACAAAACAAAACAAAAAAAAACAAAACGAAAAAACAAACTGTCCTAGGATGAAACTCGTGTGTATACATGTTGTGGTCGCACCGAAGACTTCCGCGAGGAAAGGTGTTTTCTGGGACCTCTCCGATTGGACATACTTCTCTTTGACCTCTGGGCATCAACCCTCTTCTTCTTTTTCACCCCTCACCCCCCCCCCCCCCTTCTCCCCAACACCCCTCCCCCACCCCCTTCTTTATTCTACCACCCTTTCACCCCCACCCCAAAACCGACCACCCCTCTCTAATCCTTTGTCCTTTTTCACAGGTGAGCAGAGATTCTGTTAGGAACCGATTACAGCAGACGGAGACCTGCTGTACCGGAATAAACACACGTTTACGCAGGTGCGCGCTAGCGTGCACACGTACAGACAGACAGACAGACAGACAGACAGACACACACACACACACACACACACACACACACACACACACACACACACACACGACACACACACACACACACGCACACACACACACACACCCCGCACGCGCACACATATACACACACATGCACGCAAACACGTGCGTATGCGCATGCGTACTCACAGCCCCACACTATACATGTGCATTATGTATGTATCTATACACATGCTCGTGTGTGTGTGTGTGTGTGTGTGTGTGTGTGTGTGTGTGTGTGTGTGTGTGTGTGTGTGTGTGAGGTTAAGTCAAAGTCGAGTCAAAATTGTCTTTATTGAGGGTTGCAGAATAGGCTTTACAGCTTTTTCTCATGCTGCCGTAAATGTGTATTGTGAGTACCAGATCAGACATCATAGAGCAGGGAAAGGCTACAAAGCCGCTCAAAGTCTCGAAACTGGATGAACTCCAAATTACCCCCAGATGATCTAAAAGAAATGCAGGGAAAAGACGAGACGCTGACGACAATGCTTTCTGCTGCTAAACAGTCCGTCACTGACATACCAACGGACGAACCAACGTACATACTGCACTCTGACATTCTCTACAGGCGTGTACCTGGACAGGACAACAAACAAGTTGTCGTTCCAAAGCTACTTAGAGACATAGTCCTACACACGGCTCAGGATGCATTGTTCACTGGTCACTCCGAACATTAAAGAGAGTTCTTGATTCTTTTTGTTGGCAAGGTGTCACAAAGGAAGTTACAGAATATTGCCGCTCACGTGACATCTGCCAAAAGACATCTCAGAAAGGTCGCGTCCCATGTGTGCACCTTTGCACAAAAATGCCTCTCATCATTTCCGTCTCGTTTCGAAAGGTGGCTATTGATCTTGTTGGGCCTTTCCCATCGTCGTCTTCTTCCGGATATCGCTATATCTTAACTTTGGTGGATACAGCGACAAGGTATCCGGAAGTGTTTTCACTGAAGAAAATTGATACAGTGTCTGTCGCTGAAGCCCCGCTTTGCGATCTTTTTCCAGAGTGGGTCTTCCAGACGAAATTCTCTCGGATTGTGGAACGCAATTCATTTCCGACCTCAGGTGAGAAATTTACAGACTGTTGTCAATCTTCTCCATTTCAACCACGCCATATTATCCCCAATCGAATGGCATGGTTGAACGATTCAATGGAACGTTACAGTCCATGCTATGGTGGCATTTCAAAAGGGACAAAAACCTTGGTGACCACCTGATGCACTCTACCTTCCACCCTTCATCCCCCTCAACCCAACCAGGCAATTTCCAGTGCAAGAAACCCAAATGCAAAACCTGTGACTTTCTTAATCCGACAACTACCGTGCAAGGCCCATCCGGACGCAGCTTCCACATGAGGTCCCACTTCACCTGCCAGACTCAGAATATAGTCTATATATTCTTAGCTGTACCCTTTGTCCCAAGATTTATGTGGGTGAAACATACAGATCTCTAAATGAACGTTTTAAAGAAGCATAGAGACAGCATCCTCACAGGAAAAGACACTCCTGTGGCAAACCACTTCAATTCGGACCATCACCATCTTTCCCACATCAGAGTGGCAGCCCTTTGGAGAAATGGTCGTCAAGAAGGGAACTACAGGAAATACATGGAGAGCCAGTTAATACAGCGCCTTGGCACCCTTGACCCCACATGGACTCAACGTCAGGGAATGATACCTCACCCCAAATCATCAGCCCTCCTCTCCTCTTTTTTTCTTCCCCCCCCCCCCCCCCCCCTTTTTTTTCCCTTCCCCCCCCCCTCCCTTCTCCCCCCCCCTTCTTTTTTTTTTTCCCTCCCCCTTCCTTTGTTCTCTTCTTTGCTGTCCATCAACACTCCCCATTTCTATTGTCAACCATGATCACCCTACTACATTCAGTATTGCCCACCACTCCCACCTCTGCCCTTTCCACCCCTTCAAACCATGATGAACTGCGCTCAGTGACCCAAGTCAACCACCATCAACATCTTCCCACTGCTGTCATTCCCTGTTGAAGTGTCTACGACACGAAACGTCGGTAATCCCCCTCTCCAGGTACTCTTTTTACCATCTTTTTTTCCTTTATCTATTTGAAACGAGTACAGCAGTCACTACTTCAATTTTTTTGCATGCTGAGAAAAGTTGCAAGGCAGGAACCCCAGGATGGGATCGTTTCATACCGGCTTTGCTTTTCGCGTACAGGGAAATGTCGAACGAAACACTGGGATTCTCACCCTTCGAACTTCTTTTCGGACATTCACCAAGGGGTCCTTTGGATCTACTGATGACACAATGGACAAATAAGACGGAAATACCTGACAGTAAAATTGTCTACCACCACGTTTATGAACTACATAATCGTTTGAAGGATGCATGTGAGCTTGCTCAACAGTCAGCTGATAGAAAAACAGATGTGTACAAGGCCTTTGCAGACAGAAAAGCAAAGGCACGTTCCTTCAGTGTAGGGGATAAAGTCCTTGTGCTACTCACTGATGAACATAACAGACTTCGTGTTATGTGGAAGGGTCCTTTTCAGGGTGGTCGAAAAACTTTCTGCAGTTAATTATAAGATCAAAATGGCAAACACTGAGAAGGTATTCCACGTGAACATGTTGAAGAAGTATGTTTGAGCGTACAAATGTTGCCCTCAACCAGTCAGTTTGATGGATATGTCCCTATGTCAAAATCTGATGTCAACATAACAGACATTATCAGTGATGATTTTGTACCCCATGTAACGTACAGGGACAGATCAAAGGTTGTCAAAACAGCAAATGTAGGATTGTTAACATCTCCTATCCCCCCTACTCTTTCTTCTTCATTTCCGCTTGCTTTATCTTCGTTTTCATAATTTTCCGCTTGTTGATGACTTAACGTAAAGTAAAAGCGAATTCATTGCTTACTCAATGTTTCCGTCTGAAAATATGATTCTGACTGACTTTCACTTTCTCTCACTCACACACACACACACACCACACCACACACACACACACACACACAACACACACACACACACTAGTACAGCATACCTTGTAAGGACACAATGGTACACGCATTCTCGTCGTGTGCACAACTTACCAGGACATAAAATTAAACATTACCTACACTGAATCAATTTTTCGTCGCTATGTAGGAGTAAGATGTCGAAATCTCTGCATTTGTTCTTCTGCGTAAAATGAATAATAAGTAAGTAAATAAATAAATAGATAAATGAACGAATACACGAATGAATAAATAAATGAATATATAAATGAATGAATTAACGAACGAATAAATGAATATATGAATTTAAAAAAGACCCCAGAAATAGGTAAATCAATAAAATGATGAAAACAAATAAAATACAGTAAAACAAAATGAAATAAAATGAAATGAAAGGAAATGAATAGAATAAAACCAAATGAAAAGAAATCAGCGATTTTCGAAGCGCCTTCTTTGAACTCTTGTAACAGATGTTTTTCAGTGGGTACGTTATGTACATTCCGTTTCTGCCTGTCTCTCACTTTCTGTGCGTGCGCGCGCGCGCGTGCGTGCGCGTGTGCGTGCGTGTGTGCGTGTATGCGTAAGTGTGTGCGTATGTATACGTACGCGATGTTTTTTTTTTTTTGTAAAATTAATTTTCTTAATGGCATGGCATCTTCTTTTGCGCGGCGATTGTGTCGATCACTTATTTATTATTATCTTTTTTTTTTTTTCGCGAAGAAAATGAACGGGAAAAGAAAACATTGGAAGCCAGCCAATGGATGGAGACATGACAAGACTCTTTCTTATATAGTCAACTGCAATCTTTGGTGTGGGGAGGATGGGAAAAAGAGGGTGAGGTAATCTTCTTCTTCTTCTTCTTCTCTCTCTCTCTCTCTCTCTCTCTCTCTCTCTCTCTCTCTCTCTCTCTCTCTCTCTCTCTCTCTCGTGTGTGTGTTTTTGTGCTTGTGTGTGTGTGTGTGTGTGTGTGTGTGTGCGCGTGTGTGTGTGTGTGTGTGTGTGTGTGTGTGTGGTGTGTGCGCGCGCGTATGTGTTGTGTGTGTGTGTGTGTGTGTGACCTGCACCCTTGGTCCGGGGAAGATGGGAAAAAGAGGGCGAGTTCATCTACAAAGTTTTTTCAATGTACGCCAATGAGATCGGTGACTATGGCATAACCTAAATAAAGGTCTAGATACTGTTTCACGTGCACAGGGTGATTTTATGCACATAGATACACATTCCCATGAACACTTAGATGAGAGAGAGAGAGAGACACAGAGAGAGAGAGAGAGAGAGAAGGGAGAGAGAGAGAGAGAGAGACAGAGAGAGAGCAGCAGAGAGGAGAGACGCACACAGAGAGAGAGAGAGAGAGAGAGAGGAGAGAGAGAGAGAGAGAGAGGAGAGAGAGAGAGAGAGAGAGAGAGAGCAGAGAGAGAGAGAGGAGAGAGAGAGAGAGAGAGAGAGAGAGAGAGAGAGAGAGAGAGAGAGAGAGAGAGAGAGAGAGACGCACGGGCACACACACACACACACACACACACACACGCGCGCGCGCGCACACACAGAGAGAGAGAGACACACACACACACACACACACACACACACACACACACACAGCAACAGACAGACAGACCGACAGACAGATAAAGGAAGGCAAGCGCCATAGTAATCCCACATTGAACGACACCATTTCACCTACCTGTCACGGCCAAATCATTCCCACAGTTTTCTTTCTCATGCCGTCATGCTCGGAGCGTCGTGTCCTCTGCTGCTGTCTCAGCTCCTGTTGTAGGGCACACATGAAAAAGACGTGTGTTGTTGTTGCTGTGTTTCACCTTATTTAGCCAGTGCGCTGTGTCACGCTGTCAGCGGAGGAATGGTCAATTCCTCTGCAGGGAGTAGAGGTGTCTAGTTGTTTGGGGACATGATCCTTCGACCGCCTCAACCATTGCGAAATGTCCTCCTTGAGCAGGGGGGAAAAAAGGCGCCAAAGCTTTTTTTTTTTTTTCTTTCTTTTTCTTCTTTTTTTTCTTTTTTTTTCTTTTCTTTTTCGTTCGTTTTCGTTCTTTCTTTCGTTCTTTCTTTTCTTTTCTTTTTCTCTCTTTCTCTTTCTCTTTTTTTTTTGTGTTCGTGGTTGTGTGTGTGTGTGTGTGTGTGTGTGTGTGTTAATCCGTGCCATTTTTTCGACGCAGCTATACTACTATGAAAGGCCATGGCTGCTTTTGACGAAGGAGAACAGGCGCCCCACTGAGATATTTGCACACGCCGACATGTGTTCTACGGGCGACATTAAGGCTTTGCAGTTTGCAGCTGGTTTAAAACAACCATCAAGTGCCTGTGACCCCCGGTACCCGTCCCGTCTTCTCAGATCGTTCTGCATGGTTAGTTTTCGGGTACAGGTGTTCTCGGCGTTGTACGGCACTAGGGTAAAGCAGAACCCCCCCCCCCCCCCCCCCCCCCCCCCCCCCCCACAGACACCTTTTCACATTCGAGGTCGAAGGAAGGGGTGGTGGGGAAAGGGGGAGTTGGGGGGGGGGGGGGGGAAGAGAGCATGGGGGGAGGGATAGAGGGATGGTGGAGGGGAGCTCGGTGTGGCGTAATTGATCTACCTACCCCCCCCTGTACCCTCTCGTTTGTACCTCCCGGGGACAGATCTAGCTCTGTCACCAAAACAACGTCCATGAAAAGCAGGGAGTGAGGGAGGGGGAGGGACGTTGTCAATCAAAATTAACCCTTTACTAACCAGAATTAACCTTTGTATTTATTTCCCAGTGGTAGGCCAAGCGATTGCAAACGATTCCAGGTGTACAGAAACACGGAATCTGGTCGTTGTTGTCGTTGTCGTTGTTGTTGCACAGAAACACGGAATCTGGTCGTTGTTGTCGTTGTCGTTTGTTGTTGCTGTTGATGATGTTGTTGCTGTCGTCGTACCCTAGCTAAAAGACTCTCAGGGATCATCCGAACAGCCGAAGTAAGCTTACTTGAACACTATGGTAAAATGCATCAGCTAGGCATGAGAATATGACGTGTGTGACCGTTTTTTGATTACCCCGCCACGTGGGCAGCCACACTCCGACTTCGAGGAATTTTGGAAGAGTGATGGTGTTGTTATGCTTACGAGCTTGTCAAAAAACCCCCCCCCCCCCCCCCCCCCCCCCCCCCCCCATGACTATGCTGAGCATAACAACATTTTGATGTAGCCTTGGTGTTCTAGCCTATGTCAGTTGGTCTGACACCGCCTAAAGCCTAAAGCATTTCTGGCAGTTGATCTGACAGTTGCTGGAACTAGCCCTTTGACCCCCATCTGCATCTACCTACCCCCCTTGGTGTACATCGGGCACTCTCCAGAGATTTCCCCGGAGGTCGTTCTGATTCTGTACGCTGGATCCACATCTAGACACACCAGGCGCAGGGATGGATTAAGCTGGGGGGAGGGAAGGGGCGAGGGGAGAGGACGGAGAAGAAGTGTTCTGGCTTGTGTCAGAAAGTATAACTGGTCAGCCAAGAACCATCTGTGTGGATCATTCTGAATCAGATAGGGCGGGGATGTTTGGGGATTCGAGAGGGGGAGGAGAGGGCGCAGGTTTTGTGGGCGGGGAGTGATTCTGGCCCTGGGTGGTGGAATCTTAATTGGAATCCATTAAGACTAGCCCTCCCGTAGATGTGTGGAGATATCCACCCCCTTGACTCTAAAGTAATTCTTTTCGTATGCACGTACTGATATCGCTTCGCTTTCTTCTTTTTTCTCACTTGGACAGAGCTGGATTCAAACGGAGCAACACAATTCATTGAAAAAATGCCAGAATTCAGGGTCTGAAAGCTGTTCAAAGTGTTTCTGTTGGGTTTTCTTTTTTTTATAGTTTGCGTACGTAGCCTACGCAGTGGAAGGAGCTGTTATCTCATGTTTTAACTGCAATTGTCATTGGATATATATATACATGTATATAATGAAACAATAAATTCCAAAGATAAGTACCGAGCACCGTTCCAGCAACTTACAGAACAGCTAGGTGTGTGCAATGACTGCATGAAATATTGAGTTATAAACAAAAGCTTGCTCTTATGTGTTTAGATTGTAGAAATTGTGGGGTGGGTGGTGGTAAGCCTTCATATCTGCAGTGGTAGTTGATTCTGCCTAACTGACAGTATGTGTTTGAGTGGGTGAATGGGAAATAAGTAAATGCTTCTCAAAATGAAACCTTCAGCAAGCTTATAGTCTCCAAAGAGAGAGATCATCTCCAATGGGGAAAAAGCTCACTAACATATAACTCCTGGTCAGACATCGGTATTTCGAAACCTGATTGCTTTTCCTCAGTGACCGCGGAAAGTGGTGATTTGACTCCTCTCTGCCTTTTCGGTTTTTAAGAAGAATGCTATACCAGAAAAAGGCTGGTGTGCAAATATACATAGTATGTTTGTTGAGTTTTCAAAAAACTAACTAAAGGTACCACCTAAGAAGCAAAAGAAAATCATGAAAGAGCAAAACAAGCTACATTTTCTTGTGAAAAGTAGAAAATATAAAAAGATAACCTCTTAAGACACAAGTGCTGAGGGCCAGTTCTTGGAATGAATCCGCAAGGGACTAAATTACAATGAAACAATAAATTCCAAGGATAAGTACCGAGCACCGTTCCAGCAACAGGAAGGGGCGGTATATCCGGCATTTGCCAGACCTCACCCCCTCCACCCCTACCCCTCTTTTACAGTCCGGTGGCGTTTCTTTATGCCCTCCCCCCCCCCCCCCCCCTTCCCATATCATACTGTTTTTGTTGTACGGACGGGCTATTACCTTCTCTCTATCTTCAGGTGTAGTGTCCTGAATCTATGCCCTCCAAATCTGCCCTCCTTGGAATAAATTTGGATGAGAACCAACCCCCATCCCCCGTGGTGGTGGTGGTGGTGATGGACGGGAGGTGGAGGGGGGGGGGGGGGGCAGTTTTCTAATACGAGCTAGAGACTTCCCTCTCCCCTTCCCTCTCGTCCCTTCGAAGAAAAAAGTCCTTTTTTTCTTTTCGTCTAGCCTGTACCGTACCCTAGAACTGTCTCGGGTGATAAACTCACAGGGGAACCGAACGAATTGGGACAACCGGCTGTGACGTGTTGAACAACGATCGTGACTCGGCACATTGCGCGCGTGACACTGACTACGGTTGGAATTTCAGTAACGAGGCAACTCGCCACACGGAACGACTTTAACCCAGTGTTTGAGAACCCCAGCCACAGAGGACGAGCGTATCATCTCACTGTACCAGTGGCCCGTCTCCATTTCACACCGTGTCCATTTCACCGATCGCCAACAATACCAACAACCCCCAACTTTGTTAGCTAGAGAGAGCTTTGCACTCCCGTGATTACTTCCCTTTCATCGGCTGAAAATTCGATAGGAAGGCTTCCACGTGTGACAATCGAACGTGAGTTTTCTTTGGTGAGTCTATGGTTCTTTTATGACTGGATTGAAATAGATCTAGTTGCAAATTGAAACGACTGCAGCGGAAAAATCTAAACAAATCTTAAATAAATGTCACGAACCGCCCAGAGAAACGTGGACAAACGAGTCACAAGACAAACCACAACGCGTTTTCAACCTCTTAGGTCTTCTTCAGGTGCAACACAAACATGAAACAAATAACGAAAATGCACTTAGCTTTGATCGCTGTTCAGCGCAAGAAAGAAGGCGTTGAAATGAAAACGAGGCTGTTGGAAGGGAAATAATGTGCGAGTCAAAGTCGTAATGATGATAATATTACTGATAGGAATACTAATAATGGTCAAAATATTATATCTTAGTAGCCTCGACCGTTCTTTTGTGTTTTGACATAGCTTTTTTTTATTTTTGTTTGTCAGACATTTATAAAGCAACATTACTGCAATACTTTTTCTTTCTCATTTTT
>JADBJO010024142.1:12500-25558 GCA_016801955.1 Conus betulinus | reverse complement strand
TAGGTGTTTTGTGTATGTTCAATCACAACAGGCACCACTGAAACGTCATCTCTTTGACTCTCAGTAGAGCAGTATCTTCCTTTGGAAGGCTGGCTAGTGACAGCATGGTATTGGTTGCCTCCTATGTGGAATGTCAGTATTGTGGTTTGCAAGGGGACAAGCACAGGGTATGGCTGTGTTTGGGGGTGGTTGCATTGAGCAATGTGGGAGAATGTTGCTGGGGAAGCAAGCTCGGGTGGGGGCCTGGGTACACAAGATGAGACAGAAACAAAATAAAAAATAGATTCTGTAATACTTCTTTTTTAATGGTGTGAACACGTGTTTATGTTTGCCAGATCATGATCACACGGTATTTATTAAAATGTGCAAACATGTTTTTCACCACTCAGTTAGGACATTATTCACCAGAGTTCCTCAATCAGACATGTGTCTGTCATAAACATACTCTGTGAGCATGCAACTTTATAAGCTGCTAAACCTGGCTGCTCAATACAGTCATTGTTCCTCATCAAAACCCTAAATTAGCAACAACTATGACACATCTCTGACATTTGCAGCTCAAAAAAAAAAAAGAAGAAAGAAATTCTGAATAGAACGCAAAAGTGCTCTGGATACTTGGAAAAATAACATCATCATAGATTCTTTTGATAACTGATCTGAGTATGTTATTTCTGACACTGATGGGACACCATGTTGTGGTGCATCATTAACACACATATTAGTAAACACTTGTCACACACAGCAACACATTTGTTACAAAACTGAACAGGAATGACAGACAACATCAGCGCTGTATCTAATTTGAACTGTGGTAAAAAATTCAGTTAAGTCTGCATTTTGGGTACAGCTACATCACTGAAGTGTCAAAGACAGCAAATGAAAACAATCAGAAGGGGTTACATTAAAAATCATAAGAGTGTACATTCATTTACTGGAGAAAAAAAAAAACACAAAACTAATACTAAAACAAAAGTAGCAGACAGGCCCACACACTCATACCTATATTCAAATCTGACACCCCAAATTACAGATACACATAAATTAAAAAAAGAAAAGAAAAGGAAAAAAAAGTAATGATAATAATTTCCACACAGTCACAAACAGTGCCACACACGCCCTTATTCATTTCTCTCGCCCAAAACAACTGGTGCTCCCGATATTCACAAAGACAGACCAGAAAACCGGTACGAAAGGGGAAGACAGAAAACGTGTTTCAACACAGCAACGCGTAGTACTGCACAATCTATCCCACAGCATTCAAATGCTCATCAAACACACTGGAACCTTTTCACAACCAACATCAGAAATCCTTTGAGAAAAAGAATGTGGGCTTTAACTCAATGAAGCCGTGAGGGCAGCACAGCGCCATCACTTTGTACATGGTTTTGAGTCACAACAGCAGTCGTCTGCTGTCAGATATTGAACAGTATTATAAACAGTTCATGTAACAGTTGTGAGAGACTACTGCTTAGTGCAGCTTGTCATTTTTACATTGTTTGCTTCCTTTAGCCTATTCTTCATGGCCATTTCAGGTATTATTTGACGAGGGTTTTCTAGATCACAAAAAACGGCGATGTTTCGTCTCGTTTTCCACACACTAGAAATGAAATCAACTTCAGGTACATTTTGCAAGAATTTAATTCAGTTTCAATCTTGATTTAATCTGTGCTAAAGATGTTTCTTAATAAGCAGATGCTAGTGATGATTTGTCTGACAGACGGTTTGGTGGATTCAAGACAAATTTATTCAAACTGAGATCCAACTGTAAGCGAATGATAGTGACTCACTGATAGTTATATAATGCGGCGACTTCTTCCGGTGTTTCTTCTCAAAACTATGCATAGTTATAATGCGGCGACTACTTCCGGTGTTTCTTCTCAAACTATGCATAGTCATAATGCGGCGACTACTTCCGGTTCCGGTGTTTCTTCTCAAACTATGCATGTTGTTTAAAAAAAAAAACAAAACAAACAAAAAAACTGGCCTGGAAAGTGTAGTTGAAGACAACAAAGCCTTATGTGATGAAGACAATGACATGTTTGACGGCATAAAAATCCACCTTTGTAATTTGCTAATGGGTTTTGTCTGTACATTAACAGATTCTTGATTTCAAAGTTCAGTTCATTTTTTGCACTTTTATTGAAAAATTTCTAACCATACAATCACTTGTGCAGTTTTTCGAGCTTTTTTTTTTTTAAGTTCCTCACAAGTTCTGAATTGTATGTTTGAAAATTTCAAACATATATATATCAGAAAAAATCCGCAAACAACATGCAGTTTCATGAGTTGGCCAGTTCCATGCACGTGTGACTCCACTGAGCTAAAGCAAGGGAAACTCCACCAAAGTAAATGTTGAAAAGTCAAAGACAAGAAAGTTCCAGACCACAAAGTCCTAAAAGAAGAGACATTTTCACCAAGAAGGTTCCAGTGTGCTCTTTGAGACTAAGTTTAAAAAAAAAAAAAAAAAAAAAAGACCAAATGAAAAAAAAAGTCTTAGGGGAAGGCTGAAAATAGTTTCTAGTATGGAATAAAAGCTGAAAGAGTCTTTTTTTTTTTTTTGCAAGTTCTCTGCTCATTCATGAACAGATCACTACAACGTTGTGTGTGTGTGTGCATATATGTGTGTGTGTGTGTGTGTGTGTGTGTGTGTGTGTTGGGGGGAGAGGGGGGATGGGGGAGAAAAAAATCCAAAAGAAAAATGACATAACAGTGGTAAGCAGCTCTTGCTGAGAGTCATAGAATGTCAACAAGCTATAAACATATTCGTTTGCATACGACAGCAGATCACAACATATTAGACCTCTAGTTCACTCTCTTGTTTCATGTCCCTGCCTTTTACATTTTAGGCTTTTTTTTTCAAGGGTTTCCCATAAAATTTCAACATTTTTTCCCCCATGCTATAAAAGCACTACTAGCATCCCAAAGAGAGAACATCTAATCAAAATTGGAACAGGAATTGGCAAAATGTACTTTGTTTGATTGTTTTTTTGTTTTTTTTTCTTTAGGGAAAACTACCTTTTATATAAAAAAAGTTGCTCTATGGTTTTGTACATATAAAGTTAATTGGTATGCTGTGATCAGCAGTTCTTTCCCATATTTTCTTTCTCTTCCAATGATTGTCTGTTCAGTGAGATGTGCCACTCAAGACTCGAGTGCATACGACTGGCTGACTATGCAAATCGTTTACTCAAGTGTTTTCTACTGTATTATGCATATTTTTTTGACACACGACAGCTGTGAGAACCCTGAGTCGGTGAGAACTAGTGCCTGCCCACTTTTGGGGAACTGGAACATGCTCATTTTTCCAGGCAAGACACCCTTTTCAGCCAATCAGAACAAAGGCGAAGGTCAGTTGCTCTGCACTTAATCATCTCCTCCTGGCATAATCTCCCTTTTGTTTTGGGTGGTTGTACTCCAAACACAGTTACACTGCTTACAATCATGAAAAGAACTTGTACTCGACTTTCAAAGTTAGTGGCAAACATGATCCTACTTGTCATTATTTTATTTCTCTTCACTGACGTAACAAAATCAGAACACCACAACATACCTAAAATAAAGAAATGCAGAGTAGAACGGATGAAGTGATCAATGAGTTCTGAGTCCAAGTCGTGTGACGTGTCGATCTGTACAGTATTTCCTTGTAAACTCCCACAGTACTACCACAAAATACTGAGTGAAAGAGCAAGCAAGCAAAGTCTGGTTCTCACATTCAAGTAAGAAACTCCCCTAGTGTGTGTGACTAGGCTTTCATGCCATGATACCACATGCTCTCTGAAAAAAAAGTCCAAGCCATGTGCCTACATGACAGTAAAGCCTTATTTTCTGAGAATCAATGCACTGTGTATGACATTTCAAAAATATTCTGTGTACAAGTTTGTCTTTTGATATTGGTGAGGTGTCGACATGCCTGATCAAGGAATAAACTTTTTAACGATCTAAGAATGCAACTTTCATCAACTACAGATCTGTGCTTTTTAGAAAAACAAAAGGTGCTCTCATTCAATTCAAAACATGATTATTTTCCTTCCATCTTAAAAACTGCCCTCACATTTATGCTTTATTTTATGCTTTTGTTACAATAATAAATCTGGCTCTTCGGCAAAAATATGATCTGTGATGGTTACCAAATACTACTCAATCAAAATTTTTTTTTTAATGTCCCACATACTAATCCTTCAATCCATTCATCCATGCATACAGAGTATAGAGAAGGGAGGGGCGAGGGCCAGGCAGAAGGGGAGAGTTAGGGGTCCTGACCATGTATGCAATTTCTCACTCATTCTCAATAAAGATCAGCACAATTTTGTTTCGCATTGCTACCTGTCTAATGCTTTACGAAGTACCTAGCATAACATGTAAGACAATGTTATGGTTTTGAACATATTTTGTCATGTACGTTTGAGGTCATACACTTATTACCTGGTCCATCTCTTCATGTTTTCTGCAAAGAATAGTTGGAGAATGCCCAGTTTGCAGCAATTTTATGTGTTTCTGCAATCATAGTTAATGTTATCGTTTATAAATGTGAAACAGCCAAGTTTCTTACTTCCAAGACATTCAAACAAATTTTGTGCAAAAATGCCAAAAGCAAACACACACACACACACACATGCACAAGCACACACATGCACACACACACACACACACTGACAAAGGCAAAAAAAAAATTGTCATAATTGTCCAATTGATTTGTTATCAAAATATAGCTAAGGAATCTCTATGAAAAAAAAGCTTACTGGTAACAGTCAGAGGCTTTAAAAGACCCCTAAATGAATTCCAGTCCTTTGAAATATAATGTTCAATACCACATTATCCTATGAACCAATTTACTCGGCAACTTAAACTGATACACTGATTCTGCATTGTAAAGATGGACAATACCAACTTTATCAAACATCTGTGATGTGGGAAAAAATGTATGTCTTCTGAGTATGGTAAGTCATATCATTACACAGTGACTTCATATGACGTCGAAAAAAATTGTACCTCTTGTAAGCACGTTAATGTTATGTCATTACACAACGACTTCAAACTAACGCTGAAATTAAGATAGCTTCGTATACATTTCTGTAATGTACATTACACAGTGACTTCAAAACTAACAGTGAAGACAGCTTTGTTTTTTACCTCAGTTTATTGTGAGCTCCTGCTACATTAACAGCAACATGTCGTCCAGACAACCACTGTTTATAGTGACAGTGGGTTGATTTTTTTTCTTTCTAGTACAATTTCGCAATACAAAAATCACATTTTAACTTCATCTACAGTATGGATATACCTAACTGAAACAAAAATCTAATTTCACAAAGATATGCCAAAAACTACATTTTGGAGCAAATTTCATGGAAAAAGTTCTGATCTTTATTGAGAATGAGTGTCTTGGCTCATTTTCTATGCACATCTACATACATTGTTAATACAGTCTATCGCAGAATAAGTAATGGATGCAAAGCCCATACCTCTCGTAACAGACATTATGTCTCCAAATCACAAACCTGGCATCAAACTAACCAAAGAGAGGACAACCATAGTGGAGGGTGAGAGAGGGGGAAAAAGGTTCCAGATTTTTCTTTCAAGGAAACATGTTGTATTGAATAAAAGAGAGAAGAAGAAGAAGACAAAGAAAGAAAGAAAGAAAGAAAAAATGAAAAGCAAATGCAGACAGATTTCGACAAGTAACAAACAAACAAGCTAGCCAGCAAAGGAGATGAGAAACAGAGAAGAAAGAAAAAAAAAAAAAAGACACACGATGAAAATGAGTCAAGAAACAGCAAGCAAGCATGACAAGCTGATAGATTCCCTTATCGTAAACGAGACACACGAAAAATGCATCGATTTTTAGAGATTACCACTAAGAGAACTCTGACTGCCATCAATATACATCTCTGCCTATCCCATACCTCCACCACTAAAGCACGCAGTTGTAGACCAAAACAAAACGAAGCAAAACAAAAGATGGGAGACGAGCTGCAGAGCACTAGAACCAAGAGGGCAAACTGTCCAAACAGGGCAAACTGGTTTGCAGAGCCACCAGGGATCCAGTTCATAATGAAGACATGGGTGACGATGACGATGACGAGAACACACGATCATGCGATGAGAAGCCAGAAGATGAAGATGATGCCGACCCAAAGAAAGACTTTGGACAGAAAACTGCTCCTCTGCTTCTTGTGGGGAGCCTGGTGCTGCTGAAACACCAGCACATGGTTCAGGTCAGCGTTCACATGGAGTTAAGACAGGTGTGGAGTATGTGGCACACATCTGCTGTGCATGTATAATGCTGCTGTGCATGTATAATGCTGCTGTGCTTCTATAATGCCCTTGACAATTCTAAATACCAGCACACGGTTCAGGTCAGTGTCCACCTGGAGGTAAGGCAGGTGTGGAGGGTGTAGCATGCATCTGCTGTGCATGTATAATGCCCTTGACTATTCTATACATTGGCATACCTTGATGAGTAGCTGATGTTTTTCAGTTGTCCTTCCATCTGTGTGTGCGTGTGCATGTGCGTGCGCGTGTGTGTGTGTGTGTGTGTGTGTGTGTGTGTGTGTGTGTGTGTGTGTGTGTGTGTGTGTGTGTGTGTGTGTGTGTGTGTGTGTGTGTGTGTGTGTGTGTGTGAGTGTGTGTGTATGTATGTGTGTGTATGTTTGTGTGAGTGTGTGTATGTGTGTGTGTGTGTGTGTGAGTGTGCGTGTCAGTATGTATGTGTGTGTGAATGTGTTTGTCTGTGTCTGTCTGGGAATGAGTCTGCTCATATGGTAGTCCCTGCTAAGCCAGTGACACAGACACCAGTATAGACTATAAACACTTAATGGCAATGACTTTGGTGACAAACACGAGAGTCAGCATTAATGTCCAGATGGATCTTTGGATCTTCACAGCGCAAGTCAGTGACCACAATGCTAAACTTTAAAACACAGCTCTAGACATTAAACTACATCCGCTACTAAATTTCTACACAAAAGTTGTGAGGTTAGAACTAGCACATCATCTGAGGATTTTTTTTCATGATAAGGAATATCACTTCCATGAGATGATAGCACTCAAGAAAAGTCAGTGGGTAATCTGGTACATATTACATCCACACACAAAACAAAAATAATAAATAAATCTTGGTAGATAAAAGCTTAACTACACCACGAAATGCTAGGATCCCTAGGGGATGTCAGACTTACGTGGGGCAGGCCGACCATCATCGTTGAAGTTGAATGTGGAGGCAAAAATGCCGAAAGGAAAGGCACCAATGCCAAAGGAAAACTGGAACCCCCCATCGCCACCAAAGCCAAAATTTGAAAAGGCCTGAAAATCAACACCAAAATGCAGTTCAGAGCTGGACCACATGGACCTAAGAATCAGCATTAAAAAGCCCACAATTAAATAGTAATTGTACAACTTTTTTTTTTGGTCATAAAAGCAGTGACTGAATGACAAAAATGAAATTTGAACTCCTTCCCTCAGGGATAGTATGTCACCGTTTTGTGTTCACACAATCCTTCTCATTCTTTCCGGTCTGCATATGTTTATATCCATCTATAGATATATGATTTATCTACAGTATTTTGTCTGGCACAACTCATGTGTTGCTTTGGATTCTTAAGAGCTCAATGCATACTGCAAATCGAATCTTGGTTTATCAACTCTCCTGAAAGACTTGCACCAGGCCACAACTTTAGGTCTAATAAGGAATGGGAGGAGGAAAAGCCTGTTTCAGTAAGATTCATGTCACCATCTGGAGTCTCAGTTACTAGGCGCATGCTCTACTTTATATGTCACAATTTCTAAACACAAAATTTGTTTAGTTTTGTGACAAAAACAATACAATTAATTCAATGTAAGCCAAGTCAGCATCAATGTGACAATAGCACTTCCACACAATCAGGGCTGCTGGTGGATGTAGCTAACAAGGCCTGAAAAGTGATTCTCAACATTTTCCAGAGTTGAAAGTACAGGTAATATGGAGGGTAGTAGAGGTATAAAGTGGAGGGGGAGAAGGTATGCTTTCATCTTCCCAATGTTTATAAAATGCAAGGATTTGCAGGCGGGGAGGAGTGGGGGGGAGGGGGGGGGGGAGGAGGTGAAGATGGAATTTGATGAGATAACACGGATTTCTCACCAATCCAACAGGGTGCCAACAAGGATATGGCAGCGATGTCTTTTGAAAAAGCCCAGAAAAGCAAAGTGGTATTCCCTCAAACAGTGCACCATGTACTCTATGTTGTCATCTGAACAGTCTGATGTACGAACATGTGTAAACACACTTCCATGTGCTAGAACAGACGCTTTACATTGAAAACTAGAGCACAAAAACTATCTCACATACTAATGACAAACAGGTAATTCAACGCGCAAGACCCTGTTAATCAGACAAACAGTTTTGTTCTGTGCTCGGCTGTGACTGGATAAAATGAGTTGTCTGTACTGTGTGTCTCATTTTTGGCGAACTGGAGTGAGGCCTACCTTTTGCTGTGTAATATACATGATAAGAATGCCCTTGAATCAGAACCAGCCAAACTGTTTTCTTACACTAGAACAGATAACAACTGATTTTTTTTTCAAGATCCACCACACACACACACACACACACACACACACACACACACACACATATTTTCACTGACCACATTTCTCGCCACAACCAGAAAACTGGCGGGCATACAAGACTTGGTGTAGATGCTGCATTTCTGTATCAACTCAAACAACGCAATGCAAGTAAGACTGATAGCTCTACATTGTGGCAAGAAGCGAAAAACAAGTTACAGGCTTTAAATGTGCAATCATTTTGCTTTTTTCACTTTCCACAAAAAGATACGGCTTGGGAAACAAAGTTCCAATCATTCGGAAAGAGTGACTGTGAAATCCGCCGGTGCTGAAAAACACTTTGAGTCCACAATTCTAATAGCTGGTGATGTATGGGTCAACTCTAAAAAAAAAAAAAAAAAAGAGGCTGGGATAGTGGGAGATTCTTCAGACTGATGAGACCAGCCATCATGGCAAAGCAGATAAACCTATATCACATCAGGCAAGTCTCTTGCTCAAGACACACTTTCACACTTGACAAGTGTAATCACTTTGGTAAGCAAGCGCAAGAACAAAATATGCGCCCAGTTTGGGGAGTTGAACATGTTCAACTTTTCAAGTGAGCCATTCGCACAGCGAAAGTGATCAGCCAATTTAAACAAAGGTGAAGATCATTTGCTCTGCATCCTACCATCACCACTGGGCTTGATTTTTCTTTTCCTTTTTTTTTTTTTTTTTTTTCATCAAGATCAATTGAGAATTTGTCCTCACTTTTAAATTCTGTATGCCAAATAGGATTCGGTTTGTATTTTGGTACGCCTTATTGAAAAAGTCAGAATGCCTCAACATGCCTAAAACAAAATCAAGTGAAACTGCTTGAGAATGCTCCTAAATTGTAACTGGCTAAACGAGGACAGAAAAGTGAGGAATGAGTTCTATATCCTGGTCGAGTAACCAGTGATTAGCATACAGCTTCTTTTTGAAGTCACAAGGCGTGACCATGAAATGACTGGATGCAAATGAAAGAGAAAGAGGGAGCACAAGAACAAAATCTTTTTTTTCTTTTTTTTTTTTTTTGCGCTTGATCAAGAGACTTTGCATGATGTGACAAGGGTTTTAAAGCCTTAAGACATGACATCAGGAGACCGTGGCTCTGAACCCTGTCTATGCTGTGGCTGGACTCCAACCCACTTACCACCCAAGTTCAACGTAACATGAAACAAACATAAAAAAAAGGCATTGTACATCAAAAGTCGAAAAAATAATTGTTTTAACAGCCAGAAGTAAAAAAAAATAGAAATGGAAAATGGGGTAAGAGAGAGAGAGAGAGAGAGAGAGAGAGAGAGAGAGAGAGAGAGAGAGAGAGAGAGAGTTGGATGGAAGTTATCATGGCATTTTCATTCACTGTTCTATCTAGAGAAACATCTTAAAAAGGCCTCGAATACATCAACAATATAGATAACTTTGGCACACAAAATACTGATCAAAGTTCAACTTAGGACTGTGGCTAATCGCAATCGGATAAAATCATACAAAAGTAAAATACATTTAAGAACCCTCTATTAATGGTTTATATATCATCCATTTTACACAAAAATCTGAATATTGAGAGATAAGTAAGGCATTGTGTTTTTCGATTTTGTATCGCCACTCTAGTTTCTTCAAAAATACAGTTGTTCGTGGATGGTTTCCATTCAGTTTGCAAGAATATATGTAATACTTTGCAAATAGTATAATGAAGTAAAGGACACTGTCCACAATAACGTTTTTATCAAATCCTAAAAGCACCAGCGATTCAGTCAGTCTTAAGTTCTCTGCATTGGCACATTTTTCTCTAATCAAATCTGTAAGTACATTCCAAAAGAATTTGACATAATTGCATTTCCAAAAGATATGGTCAATAGTATCTTTATTTGTACCACAAAAAAACTGCATTTGTCATTGTTACGAACTCCAATTTCTTTTAAGATAACATTTGTACCTAAACATCTGTGCAATAACTTCAGCTGAAACCATTTTAGTTTAACATCGTTTATTTTGCTGGTATATAAAAAGCATGATTTCCAGTCATGATGTACCATCAGTTTTGAATCCCATTTTTCACAGCATTTTGGTCGAACATTATTTTCAATAAGTATATCATAATAAAGCTTTGAACCTTTGTGAATAGCAAATACCTTCTTCAAACAGCAAGTTGTATCAGTATGTTTATTATTCTTACAGAAATACTACATTGTTTAATGTAGTCGATTATTGCAGATTTATACCCAGCAAAGGTGACAAAATCGACATTAATATTATATTTCTCTTTGAAACGCGTATAAGAAAGAAACTGACCTTTATCATCAAAGAAGTCCGCAAGACAATGTACATTCTTGTTACCAAGTTTTCTAGAGATAATGTATGAGTTTCCAACTTGTATTCTATTATTATAGCAAACCGGTTCGGCTAAAATTTCAGCGGAATTTCCTGGTATGCATTTGTAGTAGAAAATTTTATAGGCTTCAATGACGTCTGACCAAAACTGGTTATATTTCTTAAATCTGGAAACAAATTCTGGACCATATTTATTAATAAGTGGCCATTGAGGAAAATAGCTAGTAGAATATGTTTCCACTTGTGGGTTGTTTTTTTCAGTTTACGAAACCACGACAGTTTTAAAGAAGTAACAAATGTTTTTAATTCAGGGATACCGATGCCTCCAAGTTTTACACCCTTATGCGCTGTTTTCCGGTTAATTTTGTCTGGCTTCTTACCCCAGACAAATTCATAACACATCTTTTGCAATGTTCGAAAAACATCAGGTGGATTTGGCAGAAGAAGTAACCAAAGATGTGTCAGTTTTGAAAGTATGACAGATTTTAAAATTGCTATTCTACCAAGAGGCGTTAGTTGACGTTTAACCCATACTTTGAACAGATGTTTTACATCTGCCAATTTGTCCGGATAATTTATGTTTACACAGTCTTTTAAATCATTAGTAAACCATATTCCTAATACACGAAATTTTTGTGGGTTCCAGTCCATTCCTAAATGGTTCATATATCTAACTTCAGAATTCTTCTTACTTCCTAACCAAATTGCACTTGTTTTGCTAGAATTTATGTGAAGACCTGAGACAGATCCAAACTTAAATAGAACATCTACGCAAGTTTCAAAAGATTTTCTATCACCTGCCAGCAAAAATCTGTGTCATCCGCATATTGTGAAAGTTTATGTTCCACATGATTCATCATTATTCCCTGGATATCTGTATTTTCTCTTATCATTATAGCTAATATTTCTACACAGAGTATGAACAGATATGGGGATATAGGGTCTCCTTGTCTACAACCTCTTTTAATTTCAAACCAGTTTGAAACCTGACCATTTACAACAACACAAGATTTAATATTCTTATAGAATGTATCTATCCATCTGCAGATGTCTTTCTGAAAACCAATTTTTTTTAATACCTTTCGACATAAAACCCCAATTAATCGAGTCAAAAGCTTTCTCAAAATCTATATTTAATAACAATCCAGGTAAATTATTTTGATCTAAGTAAGCTATTGTGTCATATATCAATCTTAAGTTATCACCAATGTATCTGTTTCTAATGAAACCCGTCTGGTCTTCATCAATAAGTCTTGGCAGAACATTTTTTATGCGATTTGCAACACATGATGATCCAATTTTATAGACTACATTTAAAAGTGAAACTGGTCTCCAGTTTTTTATATATATTGTCTTGGCTTGTCCCCTTTGGGAATACATATAATAATCCCTTCTTTTTGCACACTAGACAATTCTCCTCTTTTGAAACTAGCATTCAACGCTCTAATAACAAATAATCCAATTTTTTTCCAAAACACTTTAAAGAACTCTGTCGAAAATCCATCAGAGCCTGGGCTTTTGTTATTTTTCATATTCTTTAAGACATCAGTTGCTTCTTCAAGAGTAATTTCTCCCTCTAACTCGTTTGCTTCTGCTTCATTTAGACATGGTGTATCGTTTACTAAATCCATTATTTCACTATCTTCTACTTCGGATTCTGCGTAAAGTAGTCTATAAAAATTCTGAACTTCTAGAAGAATCTCTTTCTGGGTTGTTAAAACATTATCTTGCTGATCCGTGATCCTAGACACATATTTTTACTTACAAAATGACGTTTCTCAAGATTACAAAAATAGTTGCTTACTTTCTCACCCTCAGCTATCCACCTAGCTCTTGATCGTAGCAAGACACCTTCCATTCGTTTTTCTCTAATATGTTTTAATTGTTCTTTTTTTGCTGCTATAGCTCTAATATCATCCTCGCTTATAAACTTTGTTGTTTCTAATCTTCGAATGTCACATTCTAGTCGATTTTCCTCTTCCTGTATTTTCTTCTTTTTTCATTGTTGCAAATGAAATTGTCTTTGATCTTAATTCATAAGAAGGAAATCAAGAAAAGTATCATCGGGAACAGAAAAACGTAGTTCTTCGTCAGGTACATCATTAATATTTGCATTCATCGCATATTCATCTATAACAGATCTTATCTCAGAATTTATCTCA
>JADBJO010024142.1:0-2500 GCA_016801955.1 Conus betulinus | reverse complement strand
CATGAAACGAAACAGACTCTCTCTCTCTCTCTCTCTCTCTCTCTCTCTCTCTCTCTCTCTCTCTCTCTCTCTCTCTCTGTGTATTTGATTTTGTCTGTTCGACTGTTGTTTTTTTTGTCAGTCTGTCAGTCTGTCAGTCAGGTGTGTATATATGTATGTATGTATGTATGTACGTACGTAAATACGTACGTAGTATGTACGCATGCCGTACGTATGTATGTATGTAAGTATGTATGTATGTATGTATGTATGTATGTATGTATAAACAGTCAAAGTAGAGAAAAATCCGAACAAACAAGATTAAAATTTCCCACATTGTCGGCTTTAATTGCCTTCATCAGGGGGGTACAGATATCACTACATTTATCTGTTCTGTCTGTCTATCTATCTATCTATCTATCTATCATCTATCTATCTATCTATATAGTCTATCTATGTAACCATGTGTTGTGTGTGTGTCGTGTGTGTGTGGTTGTGAACAGCAGAGCTGGACTACTTAGACTGTTCCATATCTTTTGATCTCCCTTGCATCCTTAAATGGAACCTCAAGCATAGGCTCAAAGATTGTCCCTTACCATTGATACTGTTTGCGTAATGTTTTTTTAGTTTTCAGCAAACTTTTTTTCCTCTCACACTTTCGTTTGTTTAATTCTACTACCTTTCGCTGGCTGCTTTGGGGGTGCTGTTTGGATTCTTTTTCGAACCCTTGGCGGTCGAACACCACCACAGAATTATGGACTGTGGTGTGTCTCTATTTGACGCCAAGAGCACAGACACAATCAGTCGTGTCTCCCTGATGAGTCCGATCCAGCGGACGAAAGGCTCGGAACAGGCGATACATATAGATCTACCTTTTAGAGGGATTGATCTGCCTCTGTCGAGAGGGATTGCGATAGTTTCCTCATGCAGCTAATGAAGAGATTTTTATTTATCATTATACGTTTTCCGATTTATTTCATCTTCAAAGACAGGGGAGAATGTCATATGCGGAAGAAGGCAAATAAAGCCAAAAATTCAATTAATAACCACGACAGCTTGTTGTTCCTGTGTCTTTTTTCCATTGGATATATGTGTGCGTTTGTGATATTATCCTGGTGATGATATTGTTGACATTTTGGTGATGACGATGATAATTACCAATAATGGACGATGTCAACGACGACAACAGCAATAACAAATAACCGTAACTATTTTCCTCACGTACATTACATTGTACAACATTCAAAATCAGGCAATAAGCCATCGGCATCATTTTCAAGCGATGCAGTAATCGCTTTTCCAGTGAGGTCATCAAGACAGATTAAAAACAGTCCATATCAATTTCTCCACTTAGAAATGAGGTAAAAAAAACAAGGCAAGGCACATCTGTGTTTAGAACAAAAAAACACGTATTTTCTCATCTGGTGGGGGCTTCATGGGCAAGTCACGGGAATTCAAATACATCTCATTCATACCGCATAGTGAATATCTAGTATCACACCAACAACTGCTTGGGCGTTAAAGTGAGGTCGTATTTACAGTTTCTTCAGCTCATGTGATCTAGTCTTACACCCACCCAAAACCCACCACACCCCACCCCACCCCCCCCCCCCCCACCCCCGCACCCCCCCCCCGCTTGGCTTAAGGATGTGTCGGATCAGTTGACATGGCTAGAACACCAATGGCTACATCAAAAATGTTGTTATCGCTCTGCATGGTTATGCGCGGGTTGTCTTCAGTTGTGACAAGCTCCTAGCATAAACATTGATCAGTCTCAAAAATCCCGCGAAGTCGGCGTGTGGCTGCCCATTGTGGCGGGGTGATCAAAAGACTGGTCACCACACGTAATGTTCTCATCCCCAGCTGATGCATTTGTACCATAGTGTTCGAATACTTCAGCTGTTTGGATGATCCCTGGAGTCAGTTAGCCATGGTACGACGACGACGACGACAAACCAAACAACAACAGCAACATTCTTACCCTGCGCGTCTGATACACAGGAAACATCCGATGTTCAGTCAAACTCAAGCCGTTTTATTTTTTCTTAAGTTTGTAATTGATCAGTACACTGAGTATCTAAACTGCAGTAGCGACTGATATTCTGTAAAGTTCACGGGAAAACGCAATACATACACGTGACAGGGACTGTTACAATCCGTGATTAAATGAATGGATGAAATACTTTCTTGCTCAAATACCGTGAATTTAGTCCTTTAAATGTTCAACGAGGCGAGGGAGTGTGACTTATTCATTTTATTTCATTTCATGTTTTGAAATTCATGCTGATGGCACCGTTTGCCTGGTGTTTTTATCCTACAAACCGAAAAGGAATGAAAGGAATAATAAAAAGTGTATTTATTGTTTTGTTTATATTGCATGTATTGATATTGCAGTTTTTTCTTTTTCCAAAATTTGCATTGAGTAGTTTTGTATTGCATTCAATGGTATGGAAATTGCATCGTACTGTATTGCATTCGCATTGGATTGTATTGTGGTGTTTTATTGATCGGATGTATAGTA
>JADBJO010024141.1:5000-25560 GCA_016801955.1 Conus betulinus | reverse complement strand
CACTACACACTTGACCCATACAAACTACACACACATACAACGAAAAAAAGACACCAATGTTAGGTCGGCATCTTAGTCGTTGATTCGTTTATCCATCACGTTTAGATTATGCGCGGTATGGTCTCAAAACTTGACGGATGTGGTGTAGCATATGTGGATTAGTCCGCACGCAGTGCCTTGATGATACTGAAGCGGTGGTAGTAGTGGTAATAGCAGTACTGGCAGTAATAGTAGTGGTGGTGGTGGTGGTGGTGGTGGTGCTATTGCGAAGTTGATGTCACTGTCTTTCTCCTCCTCCTCCTCCTTCTCATCATCATCATCATCATCATCATCATCATCATCATCTTCGTCGCCGTCGTTGTCGTCGTCAATATTATCAACATCCTCATCCTCATTTTCCGTCTATAATTGAAGCAGTTAGTAGTAAGTAATATGTACATGAGGGATATGCACACGCGAATCTCTCATCCTGGCTGAATCATGTTGTCAAGACATTTAGCCTGAGGAACATGTCAGACTTTATTGAACCTGTCCCTGTGTTTAGTTTGACGGTAAATACCAACGTTCAATACTGTTATGGTAAATAACACTGCGAAGAAAAGTAGATCCTACTTCCATGGATTTGATAGACTTTCAGTTGTTATCGTTACTGTTGTTCTTGTTTGCTTGTTGGTGATATCTCAACACTACTCTCACACTATCTTCTCAACACTACTGACTCTCACCACCAAGCCTTGACAATTCGATTTATAAACTCATTTCCATCAATGTGTTTATGTGCACCGATATCATCAATTAAACACAAATTTCATTTGGACACGAATATTTACACTTACTCAAAAATTGAATTGACCTGGTACATTTTTCCAGAAGCTTAAGTACATTTTTTTTTAAGATATTATCATTTGTCATACTTATCAACTCAAAAAAAAAAATTCTGAAATAATAAAAAAAAATAGTCTGATGAAGATATTGGATGTTCTTCTCGATCTGACAGGATCACCTTTTTGTTTGCTTCGATGGTGATTTTTAAGTTTTGGTTTTGGAAAATTTTTGCATAGTTCTTTTTTTCTTGTTTTCGATGGTTCTTGGATTGTTGTTTAGCGCGGCGAGGCCGTCGTCTCTGTACAGTCCGACTTGCTTTCTGAGTTGTTTTTGGATGTTGGATAGCATAAACAGTCCAACCAGTTAGTATGTTTCGGCACCGTCGTACGATCCCATGGTCACATCAAATGTTGAGTTTTATTCGTTTTCTTGACCATGTTTCATTTCTGCTGTAGAGTAAATATTTCTTGGTGTGAAGAATGATTTCCATTTCTGACCGTTATGTCTGTGTGTTTATTAGCAAAATTTCAGAGCTTTAGTGAGTAGCTCTTCATCTATGGATGGGTAGAAGTCTACTATGTCGAATGTGATGAATACTGTGTTCTTCTGTTGTTAAGTTTTTTGAACCATTGGATAACTTCATATGTGTTCTTCCAGAGGTTGTATTCAGTGTTTGATTTTATGTTTGTTATGGCTTTTTCTAAGATTTTCTTACTTATTTTGCCCAGTTCAGATTTAGATGGGTTTATTAGTCTACATGTTGGGTTGTTGTGGAAATTGGGTTTATGGTCTTTAAGGGTTATGAAGGGTTCTTTTATTGCTGTTGTTTCCCACCCTGTCACCTAGATCCATGTGGTGTTGTACGAGTTCTTTTTCTTTTTTTCGGATGTTGCTGTGTATGGTTTTATCAGCTTTTTTGTAGTTTTTCTGAATGTTTTTATCAAGAAGTTGTGAGTACTCATTTGGTTCCATTTCGTAGTAATTACTGGTTTTGTTAGCCTTCACGAATATTTTTTTTGTCATTTTGTATTTGTTTTGCTTCATTTTTTTAATGATGTTTGGAAATCGTTGATTGATTTTTTTTAAAATTCTATGTTGGCTATCATTGAAGTTAACTACTTAGACATAACACTTGACCTCAACAACCACATATATAAACCATACAAGAAACCTAATAACACACCCATTTATTGTAAACATCAATAGCAACCACCCACCATCTATACTAAAAACCATACCTAATGGCATAAACAAGAGATTATCTAATCTGTCACATTTTGAAAGAGTATTCAACAACGCAGCAGCAGAATACCAAGAAGCATTGCAAAAAAGTGGTTACAGCTACAAAACTACAATACAACCCAGATAACAACATGAACGAAAACAAAAAAAAAATCAGGAAAAGGAAAATCACATGGTACAACCTTCCATATGATGGACGAGTAAAAACAAACGAAGGGAAAGAATAAAATGAAAAGCAACACAGCAAAGAAGGGTGAAGAAAGGAAATCCTGCAATTGTACTACAAAAGAACAGTGTCCCTTAAGCAACAAATGCCTCTATAACAACATTGTATACCAAGCCACTGTGACATCAGAAAATGAAAAAGAAACATACATAGGGATCACTGAAAATCACTTCAAAAACCAGATACGCAAACCATAAACAGTCATTCAACAAAGAAAAATACAAAAAACAAACAGAACTGAGCAAATATATTTGGAGACTTAAAGACAAAAAAAATAAACTATAACATATCCTGGAAATCATAAAAAGGGCATCACCATACAATAACATTTCAAAAAGATGCAACCTATGTTCAACAGAAAAAATGGTTAATACTATGCAAACCACACTTAGCAACTCTAAATACTAAAGTAGAAATAGTAAACAACTGCAGGCACAAATGGAAATCGTTGTCAGCAAACGCACCCTGAACTGTAAACAACCTGAAAACCGAACAACACGTGCAGCCAATGCCTAACTGACAGTATGTGCTTGAGTGGGTGAATGGGGAATCAATAAATGCTTCTCAAAATGAACCTTCAATAAGCTTATAGTCTCCAAAGCGGGATATATATATATATATATATATATATATATATATATAATGTGTGTGTGTGTGTGTGTGTGTATGTGTGTGTAGATACATATAGATATACATATATATATATATATATATATATATATATATATATATATATATATATCTGTCCCTCTCTGTCTCTGTCTCTGCCTCTCTCTCTCTCTCTCTCTCTCTCTCTCTCTCTCTCTCTCTCTTGTGGAGCGTGCAGATCGCACATCGTGTCGTCTCGTTGATTCTTGCCAGTTGAAGAAGAAAGAGGTCAATCCTGATCGCCATTTTTGCCAGTGGCTTTCTACGGAACCATGCAAGCGACCCCACTCACTTTTCAAGCAAGATGCGGCTCCTTCATGCCGGTCTTCCTCTCATTTCGGACCAGGAAGGCCATGGAGAAGAAAGCCACGCCAGTCACCATGTGACACCTCGGAGCAGACTGGACGGTGTCACCCTTGGCCTGCTCCTCACCCTCTTATTGTGGGGCAGTTTGCTGATGAGGTGAGTTGACGTTTTAGCAGAACCCTGGACCCAAGTACAGCCTGAGGAAGTCACAACTGTGCAGCAGTGGACAGACCAGCTAAGACAGGGCCGTAAGCAGTCTACACCTCCTCCTTCCCAGTCACCTACCCTTACTGATGTCATGAAGATGTTTCACTCCATGAAGGTCCAGAACGCCACAACAAACTGTAAGCTTGATGAAGTGGAACGCTGTGAAAGGACTGAGAGAGCAGTATGCTGAGTTGCAAAGTAATGTGATTGGTTTAAAAGATAAAGTGATGACCTGAAAAAAGAAATCAAAGTCTGTCAAAGGAAAACTATAATCTGCGTTCCTGAGTTGAACAGTTAAAAAAAGACTGATGACCTTAAGGGCAGATCCAAGAGGAGTAACCTTATATTTTATAAGAGCAAGCTTTGTTTTATAATTGAATATATATATATATATATATATATATAAATATATATATATATATCATAAATACTATCAGAGAACAAACAGAAAAACACAGTATTTATCACATTCGACATAGTGGACTTCTACCCATCCATAGATGAAGAACTGCTCACCAAAGCCTTGAAGTTCGCAAATAAACACACAACAAACATAACAGAGTCAGAAACGGAAATCATTTTCCACACCAAGAAAACTCTACTCCACAGCAGAAATGAAACTTGGATTAAAAAACAAACAAACAACAAATCTACATTTGATGTGACCATGGGATCGTATGATGGTGCCGAAACATGTGAGCTAGTCGGACTATTCATGCTGCCCAACATCCAGAAACAACTCGGAAAACAAGTCGGTCTATACAGAGATGACGGCCTCGCCGCACTAAACAATAACCCAAGAACCATTGAAAATAAGAAAAAAGAACTGTGCACAATTTTCCAAAACCACAATGTAAAAATCACAATAGAAGCAAACAAAAAGGTAGTGAACTACCTAGACATAACATTAGACCTCAACAACCACGTGTACAAACCACATAAAAAAAAAAAAAAACAGTACACACCCATCTACGTAAACATCAAAAGCAACCACCCACCATCTATCCTAAAAACTATACCCAATGGTATACACAAGAGACTATCCAACCTGTCATGCAACGAAAGAGTATTCAATAATGCAGCAGCAGAATACCAAGAAGCGTTGCAAAAAAAGTGGTTACAATTACAAACTACAATTTGGCCCAGACAACAACATGAACAGAAATAAGATAAACAGGAAAAGGAAGATCATATGGTATAACCCCCATATGATGGAAGAGTAAAAACAAACGTTGGAAAAGAATTCTTTAAAATACTGCCAAACATCATTCCCAAAAGAACACAAAATGTTCAAAATATTCAACAAAAACACCATCAAACTATCATACTCATGTATGCCCAACCTCAAAAACATAATTGTTTCATCCAACAAAATGAAAAAGCAACACAGCAAAGAAGGGTGATGAAAGGATATCTTGCAATGCACTAAAAAAGAACAGTGCCCCCTAAGCAACAAATGCCTTTACAATAATATTGTATACCAAGCTACTGTAACATCAGAAAATGAAAAAGAAACATATATAGGGATTACGGAAAACCACTTTAAAGCTAGATACGCAAACCACATACAGTCATTCAACAAAGAAAAATACGAAAACCAAAAACAGAGCTGAGTAAGTACATTTGGAGACTTAAAGATAAAGAATTAGACTGCAGCATATCATGGAAAATCATAAAAAGCGCAACACCGTACAACAATATTTAAAAAAAAAAAAAGCAACTTATGTTCCACAGAAAAATGGTTAATACTATGTAAAACCTATTTAGCAACTTTGAATACAAAAGTAGAAATAGTAAATAACTGCAGGCACAAATGAAAATCCTTGTCAGCGAATTCCCCCTAAATAGACCACAGTCATCACTATTACCTTTATTATTATCATTTTTTTCATTATTATTATTATTGTTGTTAATAACATTTTCATTATTATTACTACTACTTTTACTATTATCATCACCATTATTATTATTGTTATTATTATTATTACTATCATAACTATTATTATTATCATCATCATCATCATCATCATCATCATTTTATGGTTATTGGGTTCTGCAGTGATTAAAAGACATGTGTATGATACTTTATGCAAGAATGAATAAATAGATGAATAAATTCGTGTATACACAATTACAGTATAATAAATTAATTGTCAATAAATGTTAGCGAACTGCCAAGAGAAACGTGGACAAACGAGTCACAAGACAAAACACAAAAACGTTTCGACATCTTAGGCTCGTTTGTCCACGTTTCTCTGGGCGGTTTGCTGACATTTATTTAAGATTTGTTTAGATTTCCGCCTGCAGTCATCTCACTTTGCAAGCTAAATTAATTTTCATGAATACTAGACAATTCAATATGATTTCTGCCAGAGGCGGAGATTAAAAACAATATGTTACTAAGTATAGAACTCCATAGATATGTTTAGGTGCCAGGCATGCTACGTAATACACTGCGTCACACAAATATACGCAAAACATTACGTCATGCAGATGACGAGCGTTTTCAATGCACTATAAGGATGCGTTTTCATGTCAAGAAGTTCGCATGTGGGCTTTCCGTTACTGGCAGAGAGGCCATCAGGTCAGAATATTGCAGAGTGCTGCAGTCAAGAGGGGAAAGAGGGCAGGAGACGAGGCGGGGAAGAGGGGGTGTAGGGAGAGGGGGCGCTGACAATGGCTGCGAGATGAAAGGAGGAGGTGGAGAAAGAGTGGAATGGGTGATAGCGCCTTACAGCGCTGAAGAAATAGTGGTCAGCACAGAAATGAAGACTTGCTACCGGTAAAGTCGTCTGCTGCAGTCAGCGCCGACTGCTTGTCGTCAGGTGATGGCGTTGTAACAAACACCAGTCTTCTTCCTCAGCCACCCTGTCTCCTTCATTCTGCTGTCACATGTATTCATTGAATGTAAGTCATATCTAGCAAACTGCATACCTCATTGAATTTCATCTCACACACACACACACACACACACACACACACACACACACACACACACACACACACACACACACACACACACACACACACACACACGGGGGGGGGGGGGGAGGGGGGGGACGCTCGCATTTGCATTCATTTACTTGTTCATTTTTTGGATTTAGCTATGTGTCCTTCATGTTCAGTCAAGAAACATTTCTATTTCCCCCTGTAATTTAGTCAGTAAATCAACAAAACAACATCTACAAAACCAACAGCAGCAGCAGAGCAGCAACACCAGTAGCAACAACAGTGCAGTAAGAATAACAATAGCACCAGCGCCTCTTCACCTCAATGATGATTGTAGCATGATAGCCGATAGCTTTACAGCTTGTGGCTTCGATGATTGTTGTGGCAACAGAATGAAAAATTGATTGTACTTGGCCTTTCCTTCCCTAAGTTGGGGTATTTAGAGAGTTTTGTTTTTCAATCTGTTTAATGCCTTGGGAACTGAAAAACAGTTTTAGGGACATAAACTGTCACATACTTGTTTTTTTTTTCTCTTGTCAAGACTCATTTCATCTAAATATGAGTTTGTGACTAAAGGTTGAAGACATGAGCTGGGAACCAGGTCTTCAATTTTACCCTCAAATTATGGATTCCTATTTTTACTAAAGAAACCAAACAACAAACTAAGACTTTCTTATCTGAAAATACAAATAAGCCCCAAAGATATAAGAGAGACGAAGAGGGAAGATTGCAACATGAAGAAGAAGAAGGGTTTCAAAAAGACGAAGAAGAAGAAGAAGAAGAAAAGGAAGGCTGAAATCCGACCTGACAAAGCAGTGAAAGGCATTGATGGATCAGACTTGCATCATTGATTTATGACAACAGTAATATGAGACGCGAGCATGTCTTTCTCTCTGTGTAAGAATACCACTTGTCTCTTCATTTTCTATCCAGAGAAACAACATACGCAAATCGATATCACTTACCTTTTTATTGGCAAAAAGCGATATCAGTTACGACACTTTACGCAAAGTTTCTCTCTCTGTCTGTCTGTCTGTCTGTCTGTCTCTCTCTCTCTCTCTCTCTCTCTCTCTCTCTCTCTCTCTCTCTCTCTCTCTCTCTCTCTCAAATTAGCACGTAGAAATACAAATGGTTCCCTGATGACTCTTACCAAACTGAATTTTTTTTTCAGTGTATCTCTACCCTTTCGATGCAGTTTTCTCAGTTTTTATGTTTGATCTCACATTTTCTTTGTCCTAAAATCGATCTGTATCTATACCTATTCATATATCTATGTCACTAACTGTCTGCACACACACACACACACACACACACACACACACACACACACACACACACACGTGTATATATATATATATATATATATATATATATGTGTGTGTGTGTGTGTGTGTGTGTGTGTGTGTGTGTGTGTGTGTGTGTGTGTGTGTGTGAAAGGGCTTCAGCGTGTGGTCTTTGAAAACAACAAGTCATTTCTTTCCCTCAAAGAAATCAAATGTGATTTCTTTGTGAAGGTCCAATTTTTTTTCCTCACTGCCCAAAACAATTCACAACCTGGATGATTGCGGATATTGGGATTACTACCCCCCCCCCCCTCCCCCATATGGAAGAATCGTGAGGAGAAAGTGATTCTCGGGGTGTCTGTTGTGGTGAAAAGAAAAAACAACATGCCCGGGGCCTTACGGACTAGCAAGGAACAACAGATGGCGATCCACTGGAGAGGTGGGTGACTAGACTGAAGACAGCTGACACTGACTGGTGACGCGGCCACTGACCTGCTGTGACAGACCAGAGGACATCCGGGAAAAAACAGCATGACACAGGGAAAGACAGCACGACACAGGGAAAGACATCACGACACAGGGAAAGACAGCACGACACAGGGAAAGACAGCATGACACAAGGAAAGACAGCACGACATAGGGAAAGACAGCACGACACAGGGAAAGACAGCACGGCACAGGGGAAAGACAGCATGACACAGGGAAAGACAGCACGGCACAGGGAAAGACAGCAAGGCACAGGGAAAGACAGCATGACACAGGGAAAGACAGCACGACACAGGGATAGACAACATGACCCAGGAAAAGACAGCATGACACAGGGAAAGACAGCACGACACAGGGAAAGACAGCATGACACAGGGGAAGACAGCATGACACAGGGAAAGACAGCGTGACAGAGGGAAAGACAGATGACACAGGGAAAGACAGCATGGCACAGGAAAAACAGAATGACACGGTGAAAGACCAGACCTATCCACTCTGTGGGCTGGCTCCCCACCTTGCCATTGAGTGAAGAACAAGCGTATTTTCTATGTGTTTTATCCACCAAGTGTGCGTTATAGGCCACAGGACAATAAAGGTTGTGCGGAGACCACAATGGGTAAACTGCACCAAGATACACTACGTCAGAAAACGTTGACCAGGGTTAAAACCACAGCGCCAAGGACATCCATACTGACCATTAAAGTAAGGGTTGCATTCGGAACAATGAAGCCAAATGACAGAAACTCAGCTGCCATCTTTAAGCGCAAAGAAAGAAACGGAATGCGAGAAATTAGATGGGGAAAGTCCACTTAATCAGTGTGCTAATGGGAAAGAACATATCGGAGCACAATCGTGCCACATTTATAGCCAACATGAGTGATTGTAAAGTAATTCGATCAAGGTCAATGACACCTCCTCAAAATTCAGACGTCAGCGAGAGAAATCCCAGGAAACAGAGGAAGGCTGCACATGCAATTGAGAAGAAAGAATTGCAGAACAGTCGGAACGACCTGATATGAAATCACAATGCCCTTAACAAAGAAAAATCAATAAGGAGAAGAAGGAGCAAAAAGAACAAAACCCAGACTGCTTCTTCAGAGACCCCTTCCAGTTTGCCAAGAAGCTCTTCAAGAAACCAGAACTCAGAAAGAAACCCAAACTCAGAACACGCAGTGGAGGAAAATCCCTCATTAATGTAGCAGCATATCAGGAAAACATAATTACCTTGACTCTCAGAGAGCGACACACCTCCTGAAATCTATGGCCTGGTGTGGCCAGTGGCGTCGAAGAAAATGATCATAACAAACCACCATCACTGGATAAAGTGACGAAGGTTGTTATAAAAGCAAGAACGTAATCATCGCCTGGACCTGATGAAATACCCTGACTGCTGTGTATGAAAGATTCCATTGATCATCGCTCTGACCAGATAATACTCTGCTGTGTATGAAAGATTCCATTGATCATCGCTCTGACCAGATAATACTCTGTCTGCTGTGTATGAAAGATTCCATTGATCATCGCTCTGACCAGATAATACCCTATCTGCTGTGTGTGTGAAAGATTCCATTGATCATCGCTCTGACAGATAATACCCTGTCTGCTGTCTGCTGTGTATGAAAGATTCAGTGTCTCTGAGCAGCTCTAAAACACGACAACCCTGGCATGACGTTCCTAAAGATCTGCAATATATGGATTTAAGCTGATGGGGTGTACATTCCTAAGAGCAGAGTTCGAGTGACATCGTTCGGTTCAGACCAATATCACCTCCAAACATTAGAGGGGGAATCCCTCTATATATCTGGCAGACAATCCCTCTATATATCTGGCAGACAAACTAATTCGATTTCTCATGGAAATGTGTACTTTAATGTGTCAGTTCAGGAGGGAGGAAAGTGAAAGCAAACACAATGTTAGGGGTGCTGATTGGGGTGAAGAAACACTAGTACAGAGAGAGAGAGAGAGAGAGAGAGAGAGAGAGAGAGAGAGAGAGAGAGAGAGAGAGAGAGAGAGAGAGAGAGAGAGAGAGATTATTTGTTTGTTTTTAGATTGTTTGCTTTTTGGTAACTGTACATACCAGATTGCGTATGCACTTAAATATTGGTACACGAGAAATTAGGAAATCCCATGACAAGTTATCAAACCTGGCCAAGCTCAGGCGAGTTACATTACAATCCGACCTATGAATCTGCGTGTGGCAAATCAGTCCAGCCCATAATAACACAGGGCCTCTCACCCTCTGACCAGTCCCATGCTGTCAGCGGTGACCACACGTCTCCTGCACACCAACCTGCAGCGTGCAACAAGCCAGAGGTGATGACCACAAGTCAGACAGCAACAACGGGTCAGAGTCGTCCTGCATCAACGGTGAGGCCACCGCCCAACTCACGATACAGAGGCGACTGTGTTTCTGCAACACCTGTAGCACCAGCCAACACACCTGGGAGAGGTGCCATTCTCTGCCTAGGACCAACAACACCTGCAGCAGCAGCAAACACCTGGGAGAGGTGCCCTTCTCTGCCCAGGACCAACAACAACACCTGCAGCAGCAGCAGCAGCACCAGGAGAAGTGCTGAGACAACGTCATCACAGTGACGATCACACCCACTGTGAAGCCGGGCACTGTGTCAACACCATCACAATGCAGCAGCAAGGCAGTGATCTACAGACATCACCTCCTGGTGTGGACGACAAGGTGATCCAGAAGCTCGCCTCTTTCCCACGGCGATGCCTAATGAAACTATTTACCAGCGTCACGTTGTGATCACTATTGGGCACAGGGTGTCAGGCATGTCCACCCCTCCAAACTGGGAGGTGGGGTGGGGGATTCATTCCAAGAGAATGACACTTGAACCTCGCCTAAGAGGGAAGCGGCCAGGCTGTTGACGGAAATCTAGGGGCGGCCATGACAATGACAGTGTTCCCTGTGTGCCTTGTGACTGGGAACATGGTGGGCTTGTTGTCGGCCTCACAAAGCAGGGCGTCATGCATTACGTCAGTAGGTTGGACGCCATTTGTTTGCCAGAGACTTCTGTTGCCTTTTTTTCATGTTGAGGCGACATTCTCTTAAAATTTTAGTAGTTTTGCTGGACTGATGTGTACCCCAGGAAGTATTCCACAATAACAGGTAGCAGTCCCCCGCTACTTCTTGTTCTGCCACAGTATCGTGTCCCTCTCTCCCACCCTCCCCTTATTCCCGTACACTCCACTATACTAGTTTTGAGAAGAATGCTGCGTTTTCCTAACACTGTTTTAATGTATTTAGCTCCTGTCATTAAAGGAATCTAATGTCCAGATGTGTACACTTTGTGTGACTAATTACACTACATGAAAAGAAAGTACTCGAAGCGACTGTATTTTTGTATCTGTTCGTACAGTACTTATTGTGCCACAGTGTGCTAAGCGAGGGTTATCTCAGAGTGAGATTCCAGCCATTGTAGCAGTTTGGCTTCATTGGATCGCCTCCGTTTTTCTGCCAGTGTGTTGAAGGTATACATGAAGGGATTGATAGCAGAGTTCAGAGGCAATATGAATATCGCCAGCGCCACGTTCACCTCACCAGGAATGGGAGTACCAGCCAGTGCCAACATTCCACACAGTCCTATGGGAAACCAGCACATGAAATCTGTCACTGCAACAGTGATCAGTCGCCGGGCGATGGTCATGTCCCGTGATACTTTGGTCGTGTTGGTCTTGAAAGCATTGTCCTGGATAGATCGGTAGATAAGTGCTTGGCCAACAGAAATAAATAAGAAGAGAATGAAGTTAAGGACGATTAGTAAACTGAACGAATATTGTTTTTCCTTTAAAGTCTTGTTTCGTTACTGGTAATGGAATACAGATGCCTGTCTGGCTGTAGAATTCCCATGTGACAGCATGGGGAGTGAAGGCAGTAAGATCAGAATCCAACCAATTGTCCAAGTCGTCAGACAGGCCAGTGCTGCTGACAGTCTCTTAAATCGCAAGGTGCTAAATGGAAAATGGAGGACCAGAAAACGGTCCAATGTGATCAGACAAATGATCAGAGCAGACACTTCACAGGACAACAGACACAGAGAACCAGCCATCTTGCAGACTGTACTGTCTCTCCACGTGTCATCAAACTGCAGATATCTGCCACGGAACTGTTCATCAGCTATTCCAATGATTGCAATGTAGACACCCATCAGAAAATCAGCCATCGTAAGGTTTAGGACAAACACACTGAATCCACTTGACGAAGTCATGCTCTTTGCTATCACACGTGCACAGAAACAGAAGACATTACCACTCATCGACAGACAAGCAGTCAGCCAAGAAAACCCCCGATAGACCCATGATTGTAACAGATCTTCACATGAGGAAAGTTCGTCTCTGGGGGCATGACAAGAGGCGTCCTTAAAATTACTGAAGAGAATTTGGGGACAACATATCTTATAGTTGTCCGTCCAAACAACACCCAAAGAGTAAATATATTTAAACATGTCCAGCGGAAATATTTCAACTGGGCTGCCCCTCTATGTAAAGTTCAATTAGCTGTGGTGTGAACTGAAATCCACTGGGTTTGATGGTATGAATATCATTTAGCGTTAAATTGAGCTTCCGTAGGTTGATGAATGGCATAAAGACTCTAGAATCAAACACTGTCAGTGCGGCAAATGACAGATCTATTGACATAAGGTTACGATTCTGAACAACAGATGATATATCAGTGTAAAGGGAGACGATAGGGTTATGGGAAAGTGACAATGTTTGTAAATTGTGCAATTCAAGAAAAGTAGTCATGTTGAGTTGTTTCAACTTGTTCCCCTCTGAGGTCAAAGAACCTCAGGTTTAACAATTTTATCACAGGCATGACTTTCAAGGAACACTGAGCAAGAACAAGGTGGATGAGGTAAGCATTCTGACTCACATCAGAAAGTGTTATTCCAGAACTGGTTCCATCCAAAGAGCGAATGTCTGGAAACCGTGACGTGGAGAAAGGCTGGGGACAACGGAACGTGTGACCTTGACACAGACAGCCAACTGGACAACTTGTGTCACAAATTATTTCATCATCATGCATTGCACAGTGAGGCCAGCCATCACACAGGTGGTCAATGTGTAGACAGGTTGTGGATGCTCTGCATCTGAAAAATCCTGGACACATCATGTCGTCACATTCCTCTTCATCCATGCGGTCCAAACAGTCGTACATTCCATTGCATCGTGTGTAGACAGGCAGGCAGTCATTGAAGTCACCTGGACAACGGTAATGGCTGTGAGGACAGGACTCATTGGAATCCATTTGAATTGAGTTAAATTTAATGATGCCATCAAAATTGACCAGGGCGGGGGAAGGAAAAAAAACGACTCCTCTATATGCCTTACTTTATATGAATCACAGTTCCGTTCTTCAGAGTGATCTGGGCACTGGGGTGTCTGATCACAAACGTTAGTGTACGAAATGCATTGGCCATCAGTGCATGTGAACTTGTTGATACAAATAGGATGGGAACAGAATGATTCGTCACTGCTGTCCTGACAATCAGATATGAAATTGCACACCAGTGTGTATATGACAGTGCGATGATTTGATATTGCATGTAAATGTTGGGATTTAACATTGTGTGATCCTCTCTTATATGTGAATGGATTTTATGAAGATGAAAATGGCAAGATGTGTATTCCTGGCTACATCCTTGTAACTGATGAAAGCCACACAGAAGAAATGTGTATGTCACATGACCACCATGGCACGACGTCACATGTTCTCGTCGCCAAGCCGATAAATGGGTGATGCTTAGTGAAGAAACCGGCTTTGCATAAACTGACTCTGCACGGGTCCTATTCGTTGAGAATGCACAGACCGTACGAACCATTGTTGTTTCCTGTGGAATCACGCAGCCAAAGCGCGCGTATGAAAAAAATCTGGAGTAGATTAATTGGTAACAAACTATAGTCCCAGTGTGCATGATTGAATCAAGTTCAGTTCGGGACGAATGAAAAATCACAGATTTGCTCTGCAAAATTTCATGCCAGTACATAGGAGGCAAGGACAAGTCGTTGGAGATCATACATACAACCCAAAATCGATTCAAACTCCGCCCATGAAGTCCTGTTGTATTAAGGACTACACCAAGCCAGTCAAACACACAGACAGGCCAGTTTACCTCACCCCCCAAAAAAATGGCACTGTTCGTTGATAACGTCGTTGACATCTACACCCATGACGATTGAATCCAAGGGGCTTTCCATACAAATGAGTAGCACCGTCCACACATGGCCATCATGCCCTGACAGTCAGGACTGCTGAAGGGACAGTGTTCTGTTTCGTCCCGTCCATCTTCACACTCTGTCTTCACGTTGCATTCCAAGTGGTGTTGAAAACTGGAATATTATCCACTGAACAGTTCCAGAAACCACTGGGCGATTGTTGAGGGGTTTTACTTTCAGGAAAAAAGGTGAAGAAAAATCGAAAACACTGTGTCATGGTGCACGAACTTCTTTTGACTCTTACTTTTATTTTCCGTGCGTGGTATACACGTGCAAAGTGAGACTCAATCATAAATTGATTCCATACCATGGTTTCCGTTTCCCATTCGTTATCCACTGATGGATCAACCTCCCACAAGCTGACTGTAGCAACATGTGACACAAAAGAATTGAAACTCAGCATGGCAGTATGTCCGACTGGAATATATAGATATCCACACACGTACAAAGGACCATTCTGACTCAGATTTCTTCTCACCGTCACAAAGCCAGAAGACGGGGATGTCATCGCAACAATCACAGGCCCTGACTCTTCTTGGATTGCGCTTTGTTCTACCAGTCACAGAGCACTAGGGGAGTTAAATGAATTCAATAAAGTGTTGCCAGTGCAGAGCACCGGATAACTTAACTGGACTATGGAGCAGATGAAATAAACGTGAGCTGCCAATCAGCACAAGTATAACGCAAGGAAATCTGAACAACATACACGACGCTGAACTGTCAATACAGAGCACTGGGAGAGAGTTTAATGAACTCCCAACAACAAAGCAAATGGCGCACTGATTGCACAGAGCACTGGGAGAGTTTAATGAACTCCCAACAGCAAGCAAATGGCGCACTGTTTGCACAGAGCACTGGGAGAGTTTAATGAACTCCCAACAGCAAGCAAATGGCGCACTGTTTGCACAGAGCACTGGGAGAGTTTAATGAACTCCCAACAGCAAGCAAATGATACACTGATTGCACAGAGCACTGGCAGAGTTTTTAATGAACTCCTAACAACAAGCAAATGATGCACTGTTTGCACAGAGCACTGGGAGAGTTAAATGAACTCCCAACAGCAAGCAAATGATGCACAGTTTGCACAGAGCACTGGGAGAGTTTAATGAACTCCCAGCAGCAAGCAAATGATGCACTGTTTGCACAGAGCACTGGGAGAGTTTAATGAACTCCCAACAGCAAGCAAATGATGCACTGTTTGCACAGAGCACTGGGAGAGTTTAGTGAACTCCCAACAGCAAGCAAATGGCGCACTGTTTGCACAGAGCACTGGGAGAGTTTAATGAACTCGCGGTTTGCACAGAGCACTGGGAGAGTTTAATGAAACTCCCAACAGCAAGCAAATGGCGCGCGCGGTTTGCACAGAGCACTGGGAGAGTTTAATGAAACTCCCAACAACAAGCAAATGGCGCAGGGTTTGCACAGAGCACTGGGAGAGTTTAATGAACTCCCAACAGCAAGCAAATGGCGCAGGGTTTGCGCAGAGCACTGGGAGAGTTTAATGAACTCCCAACAGCAAGCAAATGGCGCAGGGTTTGCGCAGAGCACTGGGAGAGTTTAATGAACTCCCAACAACAAGCAAATGGCGCAGGGTTTTGCGCAGAGCACTGGGAGAGTTTGATAAACTCCCAACAACAAGCAATGGCGCAGGGTTTGCGCAGAGCACTGGGAGAGTTTAATGAACTCCCAACAACAAGCAAATGGCGCAGGGTTTGCGCAGAGCACTGGGAGAGTTTAATGAACTCCCAACAGCAAGCAAATGGCGCAGGGTTTGCGCAGAGCACTGGGAGAGTTTAATGCACTCCCAACAGCAAGCAAATGGCGCAGGGTTCGCGCAGAGCACTGGGAGAGTTCAATGCACTCCCAACAGCAGGCAAATGGCGCAGGGTTCGCGCAGAGCACTGGGAGAGTTTAATGCACTCCCGACAACAAGCAAATGGCGCAGGGTTCGCGCAGAGCACTGGGAGAGTTTAATGAACTCCTGACAGCAAGCAAATGCCGCAGGGTTCGCGCAGAGCACTGGGAGAGTTTAATGAACTCCCGACAGCAAGCAAATGGCGCAGGGTTCGCGCAGAACACTGGGAGAGTTTAATGAACTCCCGACAGCAAGCAAATGGCGCAGGGTTCGCGCAGAGCACTGGGAGAGTTTAATGAACTCCCGACAGCAAGCAAATGGCGCAGGGTTCGCGCAGAGCACTGGGAGAGTTTATTGAACTCCCGACAGCAAGCAAATGGCGCAGGGTTCGCGCAGAGCACTGGGAGAGTTTCATGAACGCCCGACAGCAAGCAAATGGCGCAGGGTTCGCGCAGAGCACTGGGAGAGTTTAATGAACTCCCGACAGCAAGCAAATGGCGCGCAGGGTTCGCGCAGAGCACTGGGAGAGTTTAATGAACTCCCGACAGCAAGCAAATGGCGCACTCTTGGCACAGAGCACTGGGAGAGTTTAATGAACTCCCGACAGCAAGCAAATGGCGCACTCTTGGCACAGAGCACTGGGAGAGTTTAATGAACTCCCGACAGCAAGCAAATGGCGCACTCTTGGCACAGAGCACTGGGAGAGTTTAATGAACTCCTGACAGCAAGCAAATGGCGCACTCTCTTTTGCACAGAGCACTGGGAGAGTTTAATGAACTCCCGACAGCAAGCAAATGGCGCACTCTTTGCACAGAGCACTGGGAGAGTTTAATGAACTCCCGACAGCAAGCAAATGGCGCAGGGTTTGCGCAGAGCACTGGTAGAGTTTAATGAACTCCCGGCAGCAAGCAAATGGCGCACTCTTTGCACAGAGCACTGGGAGAGTTTAATGAGCTCCTGACAGCAAGCAAATGGCGCACTCTTGCACAGAGCACACTGGGAAAGTTTAATGAGCTCCCGACAGCAAGCAAATGGCGCACCCTTTGCACAAGAGCCCTGGGCGAGTTTGATGAGCTCCCGACAGCAAGCAAATGGCGCACCCCTTTGCACAAGAGCCCTGGGCGAGTTTGATGAGCTCCCGACAGCAAGCAAATGGCGCACCCTTTGCACAAGAGCCCTGGGCGAGTTTGATGAGCTCCCGACAGCAAGCAAATGGCGCACCGTTTGCACAAGAGCCCTGGGCGAGTTTGATGAGCTCCCCGACAGCAAGCAAATGGCGCACCCTTTGCACAAGAGCCCTTGGGCGAGTTTGATGAGCTCCCGACAGCAAGCAAATGGCGCACCCCTTTGCACAAGAGCCCTGGGCGAGTTTGATGAGCTCCCGACAGCAAGCAAATGACGCACCCTTTGCACAAGAGCCCTGGCGAGTTAGATGAGCTCCCGACAGCAAGCAAATGGCGCACCCTTTGCACAAGAGCCCTGGGCGAGTTTGATGAGCTCCCGACAGCAAGCAAATGGCGCACCCTTTGCACAAGAGCCCTGGGCGAGTTTGATGAGCTCCCGACAGCAAGCAAATGGTGCACACCCTTTGCACAAGAGCCCTGGGCGAGTTTGATGAGCTCCCGACAGCAAGCAAATGGCGCACCCTTTGCACAAGAGCCCTGGGCGAGTTTGATGAGCTCCCGACAGCAAGCAAATGGCGCACCCTTTGCACAAGAGCCCTGGGCGAGTTTGATGAGCTCCCGACAGCAAGCAAATGGCGCACCCTTTGCACAAGAGCCCTGGGCGAGTTTGATGAGCTCCCGACAGCAAGCAAATGGCGCACCCTTTGCACAAGAGCCCTGGGCGAGTTTGATGAGCTCCCGACAGCAAGCAAATGGCGCACCCTTTGCACAAGAGCCCTGGGCGAGTTTGATGAGCTCCCGACAGCAAGCAAATGGCGCACCCTTTGCACAAGAGCCCTGGGCGAGTTTGATGAGCTCCCGACAGCAAGCAAATGGCGCACCCTTTGCACAAGAGCCCTGGGCGAGTTTGATGAGCTCCCGACAGCAAGCAAATGGCGCACCCTTTGCACAAGAGCCCTGGGCGAGTTTGATGAGCTCCCGACAGCAAGCAAATGCGCACCCTTTGCACAAGAGCCCTGGGCGAGTTTGATGAGCTCCCGACAGCAAGCAAATGGCGCACCCTTTGCACAAGAGCCCTGGGCGAGTTTTGATGAGCTCCCGACAGCAAGCAAATGGCGCACCCTTTGCACAAGAGCCCTGGGCGAGTTTGATGAGCTCCCGACAGCAAGCAAATGGCGCACCCTTTGCACAAGAGCCCTGGGCGAGTTTGATGAGCTCCCGACAGCAAGCAAATGGCGCACCCTTTGCACAAGAGCCCTGGGCGAGTTTGATGAGCTCCCGACAGCAAGCAAATGGCGCACCCTTTGCACAAGAGCCCTGGGCGAGTTTGATGAGCTCCCGACAGCAAGCAAATGGCGCACCCTTTGCACAAGAGCCCTGGGCGAGTTTGATGAGCTCCCGACAGCAAGCAAATGGCGCACCCTTTGCACAAGAGCCCTGGGCGAGTTTGATGAGCTCCCGACAGCAAGCAAATGGCGCACCCTTTGCACAAGAGCCCTGGGCGAGTTTGATGAGCTCCCGACAGCAAGCAAATGGTGCACCCTTTGCACAAGAGCCCTGGGCGAGTTTGATGAGCTCCCGACAGCAAGCAAATGGCGCACCCTTTGCACAAGAGCCCTGGGCGAGTTTGATGAGCTCCCGACAGCAAGCAAATGGCGCACCCTTTGCACAAGAGCCCCTGGGCGAGTTTGATGAGCTCCCGACAGCAAGCAAATGGCGCACCCTTTGCACAAGAGCCCTGGGCGAGTTTGATGAGCACTTTGCACAAGAGCCCTGGGCGAGTTTGATGAGCTCCCGACAGCAGGCGAAATGGCGCGCCCTTTGCACAAGAGCCCTGGGCGAGTTTGATGAGCTCCCCACAGCAGGCAAACGGCGCGCCCTTTGCACAAGAGCCCTGGGCGAGTTTGATGAGCTCCCCACAGCAGGCAAACGGCGCGCCCTTCGCACAAGAGCCCTGGGCGAGTTTGATGAGCTCTCCCACAGCAAGCAAACGGCGCGCCCCTTCGCTCAAGAGCCCTGGGCGAGTTTGATGAGCTCCCGACAGCAAGCAAACGGCGCGCCCTTCGCACAAGAGCCCTGGGCGAGTTTGATGAGCTCCCCACAGCAAGCAAAACGGCGCGCCCTTCGCACAAGAGCCCTGGGCGAGTTTGATGAGCTCCCCACAGCAAGCAAACGGCGCGCCCTTCGCACAAGAGCCCTGGGCGAGTTTGATGAACTCCCGACAGCAAGCAAACGGCGCGCCCTTCGCACAAGTGCCCTGGGCGAGTTTTGATGAGCTCCCGACAGCAAGCAAACGGCGCGCCCTTCGGACAAGAGCCCTGGGCGAGTTTGATGAGCTCCCGACAGCAAGCAAAGGGCGCGCCCTTCGCACAAGAGCCCTGGGCGAGTTGATGAGCTCCCGACAGCAAGCAAAGGGCGCGCCCCTTCGCACAAGAGCCCTGGGCGAGTTTGATGAGCTCCCGACAGCAAGCAAACGGCGCGCCTTCGCACAAGAGCCCTGGGCGAGTTTGATGAGCTCCCGACAGCAAGCAAAGGGCGCGCCCTTCGCACAAGAGCCCTGAGCGAGTTTGATGAGCTCCCGACAGCAAGCAAATGGCGCGCCCTTCGCACAAGAGCCCTGGCGAGTTTGATGAGCTCCCGACAGCAAGCAAAGGGCGCGCCCTTCGCACAAGAGCCCTGGGCGAGTTTGATGAGCTCCCCACAGCAAGCAAAGGGCGCGCCCTTCGCACAAGAGCCCTGAGCGAGTTTGATGAGCTCCCGACAGCAAGCAAAGGGCGCGCCCTTCGCACAAGAGCCCTGGGCGAGTTTGATGAGCTCCCGACAGCAAGCAAAGGGCGCGCCCTTCGCACAAGAGCCCTGGGCGAGTTTGATGAGCTCCCGACAGCAAGCAAACGGCGCGCCCTTCGCACAAGAGCCCTGGGAGAGTTTGATGAACTCCCGACAGCAAGCAAACGGCGCACCCTTTGCACAGAGCACTGGGAGAGTTTAATGAACTCCCAACAACAAGCAAATGGAGCGGTGTTTGAACAGAGCACTGGGGATTTCCATTGAACTCTCAACAAGGCAACAAAAGCTGATGGCAGTACAGAGCACAGCAGCAGTATAGTGAAGTTAAACTACATAAGGAATAGTGTGCTGCTGCTATAGAACATTTAGTAGATAATTTCTCTCTCTC
>JADBJO010024141.1:0-2500 GCA_016801955.1 Conus betulinus | reverse complement strand
ATTTGATGCATTTTACAGTAGTGTAACGCGTAGAGAATACCTCCCAGTTTCTCCATATATCAGTTTATTTGATGTATGTAGGGGTACATTCAGATATCTTTTATGGCAAACATGTGGACATTTTCAATTTGTTTACTGTCTTGTTCTAATCCCCAGACTTCAGCTGCGTATGTTAGGATAGGCTGAATTTGCGTATCGAAAAGCTTCCAAAATAAATTTATATCAATAGTGTTTAGTCTTCTTAATGATTTCATGATTTCCATCACTCCTTTTTTTTAGCCTTTCTACAAACATCAGACAGAGCATTGCTAACACTCAACTTTGTAGTAAAAGCCATCCCTAAGTATTTGTATGAGTTAGTTATCTTTACTTCTTCATTTCCATAAAACCATCTTTCTCTGTCACTTAAGTAGCCACCTTTTCTGAAAACTATTACATTTGTTTTGTCAAGATTGACTGTTAACTTTAATCGATCTGCCCCTTCTTTTAGACTAATCATTTGATTCTGTAGCCCAATAAGAGAGTCAGATAACAAAATAACATCATCCACAAACAATAGTAAGAATAGTTCAACTGCTCCAGGAATAAGCTGAATACCATGTTTTCTGTTGCTTGACAAATCAACAGCCAATTCGTTTGAAAAAGGAAAATAAGAGCGGGCTAAGTTTCACCCCCCCTTGGGCATTCAAAGTAGTCAGAATAACAACATTTATCTCGCACACATGCTAATACAGAATCATAAACACTTCGTATAGCTTGATAAAGTTTTCCTTTCACACCACATTTTCTCAAAACTGCCCTTTCAAACATTTCTATTCACAGAATCGAACGCCTTTCTGGAGTCCACAAAGGCAACATACAGTTTAGACTTTTTTTATAAGAAACTTTTGTACTAACGCATATAGCGTGAAAATATGATCTACGGTACTATAACCTGGTCTGAAGCCTGCTTGCTTTTCTATTATTTTTTACTCTTTTTCTACCCACTTTGAAAGTCTTCTGTTTAAAATATGTGTGTACACCTTACTGACAACACTCGTTTAGGCAATGCCACGATAGCTATCTGGCAGGTTTGGATTTCCCTTTAGAGAGAGAGAGAGAGAGAGAGAGAGAGAGAGAGAGAGAGAGTGGGGGGGGGGAGGGAGGGAGACAGAGGGAGATTGTGTGGACAGTGGTATCATCACAAAAGTGGTCATATGAATCCTCAACATAAAGTGGGAGATCATTTATATCAACTGAAAACCGTAAAAGGCCTAACACAGACCTTGTGTTACACTATGCCAGGTAAGTAACACCTCTGATGAGTTGCTGATAACACGAACGGTCTGTTGACGGTCATCTATTGGAAAGTATTTCCTGTTATACCACATGATAATAGTTTTCCTGCACAACCATTTGTGATCAGTTCCATCAAAAGGTTTTACAAATCAACAGTGTTCCACAATAATTATTTGCTTTCATTAGTACTGTTTACCAATTCATCAGTTAGGTTCAGTAGTGCAGTACAACAAGAATGATTTCTCCTGAAACGCAGTTGATTTTTACTTTAAAGATTGTAGGAGTAGATATGGTGGTAAAGCTGTTTATTTGTGTGTGTGTGTGTGTGTGTGTGTGTGTGTGTGTGTGTGAGAGAGAGAGAGAGAGAGAGAGAGAGAGAGAGAGAGAGAGAGAGAGAGCTTGCTTTCAAATGCTTAGACAGAACTGATCAAACGGATCTAGGACTGTGGTTCGATGGATCAGACTTTACACACACACACACACACAACACACACACACACACACACACACACACACACACACAGAGAGAGAGAGAGAGAGAGAGAGAGAGAGAGAGAGAGAGAGAGAGAGAGAGAGAGAGAGAGACACTGACACTGACACTGACACAATTTTGTTTATGGCATTAGCAAATAAGCTCTGTTGGCAAGAGGGTTTACAGTTGCAACATAAAGAGATAGTGATAAAAATCATGCAATGGAAAGAAAAGGAACCCATACAATTCAACGAATATCTTGAAGCTATAATGGACAACATCTCTCTTCCCCAACACACACACACACACACACACACACACACACACACACACACACACACTCATAACACGCAATGCTTGCACACAAATCTGCTAGCATGCGTGCATGCTCGTGCGGCGTACACACACACACACACACACACACACACACACACACCACACACACACACACACACACACACATGCATGCACGCACGCACGCACGCGTGCGCGCGCACTCAGCACACTTATTCATTTTCGTTGACCATCAAGCCATGAACAATACAAAAGAAGTGCAGATGTAGATACTTCTATCATCACAAAATTCTAACTCGACAGATTGTGATGTTCCGGATTTGGTGAGTGTCAGCAACGCCAAGCTGACGCGTTTACCTGCGCTTTTACAACAGGCCGAATGTGAGCTGTGTTCTGTGACAGCTTTTCCCCCTGCCGTGCTGCATTCGTCTAAGCAATCTCTTGATATTTCGCATT
>JADBJO010024140.1:2500-20000 GCA_016801955.1 Conus betulinus | reverse complement strand
ATCATCATCATCATCATCTAAACAACAACAGCAACAACAACAACCACAACAACAGCAACAACAACAACAACAATAATAATAATAATAATAATAATAATAATAATAATAATAATGATAATAGTGCTTCTGCTACTGCTACTGCCACTACTACTACTACTACTACTACTACTACTACTACTATGATAATAATGGTGATAATTATAGCAACAATAAAGAATGTACGTATACAAATACGAGAATGAATGCACAGACAATTCAAAATCAATCGATTAATCAATCAATCAATCAATCAATCAATCAATCAATCAGTCAAACAGCCAATCAACCAATCAATCAATGAACAAAGCAGCCATTTAATCAGTCTATTAATCACTCAACGATCGATCGATCATTCAATCAATCAATCAACCAACCAATCAATCAATCAATGAATCAGTCAGCCAGTCTGTCAGAATCTCTGGTTTGATCAGTGACTTCTGTTCAATCTGAAACACTGTTTAATTTGTAGTGCGGTTTCAATCACACGAGTGATAAAGTTTCAAAACAAAAAATAATTACTTTTACCCTTTTCCTCTGGCCCACGCAACACCCACCCCCTCCTCACTCAGTCTCTCTCTCTCTCTCTCTCTCTCTCTCTCTCTCTCTCTCTCTCTCTCTCTCTCTCTCTCTCTCTCTCTGCTCCTTACTGTCAGAGCCGAATGGCTATGAGAACATAGAAAATACGTTACATTCAGTGTTTATAAATCTGACGTCTACCCGTTAGTGCCCTCTTAGCTCTATTTCCCAAATGCTGATACCCAAACATGAAACTTAATCTGGTGTGAAGTAAAATTCATAGTATATTCATATTGGTTTACCACAACAAACTGTTGATCCTCACAGACCAATCTCTCACTTTCAGCAAAATTCTCACTTTCAATAAAGACAGCTACACTGGTCTTATTTACATATATTTCATTCTTAGTCTAGTGGCAGCAGATTTCATTCTCTTAACTTATCTCGGAATACGAAATAGTAATCTCGTAGTCGGGGTTGTAGACAGTAAAATTATAGTATCGCCAATGTTTGGAATAAATTCTTAAGTATGCTCTTTATTGAGAGTTTAAAAAACTGAACAACAAAAGTCTTTGTTTAATCCCTCTGGTACATGTCAAAAAAGAGTCTGGTGGTTTAGCGTCAGTGTGATTCTCTGTTTACCCCCGCAGTAGACATAAATGAAAAATATCTCTGCTAGAATGTTACATAAAGTATTTCGTAACAGTTTCATAAAACGGAATCAAAAGCTTTGTTTCCGAAGTCTTGAAAAGCCTCATACAAATTTAGATTATTTTACAAATTGTTAAACAGCAGATAACTTGCTATACAAACGATCAGTTGCAATATTTCTAGATTTCTGATTGTGCATCGCGACCGATGGCGTTTCATTCGCGGTAGTGAGACAGAGCCCAGAGTAGCGTGGAAAGAACAAGGTACACCAACCGCGATGAAAAAAAGACAGAAAAAGACGAGAACGATTGCGAGATGACAGCCTTCCCTGGTCACCCTACTGAAAATGGTAAAAAGAGAGCAAGAAACCAACAACCGAATCTTGTGTCAGTCTTATCATAACCTTCCACAGCCTGGGTCTTTTGCGGGAGTAAATGTTTTGAGAAAACCGACTAGATACAAAGATCTATTTTATATATATATATATATATATATATATACAAGTTGCTGCAATGGTACACCATTCCAGCAACTTACAGAGCAGCTTGGTATTGCAATGACTGCAAGAAATATTGAATGATAAACAAAGCTTGCTCTTATGTCTTAGATTGTAGAAATAGGGGGATGATAAGCCTTCATATCTGCAGCGGTAAATAATTTTGACTAACTGATAGTATGTGCTTGATTGGGAGAATGGGGAATTATAAATGCTTCTCAAAATGAACCTTCAGCAAGCTTATAGTCTCCAAAGCGGGAGACAATCCCCAATGGGGAGAAAGGTTGCTAACATATAACTCCTGATCAGATACCAGTATTTCGAAACAATGGGGAGAAAGCTCACTAACATATAACTCCTGATCAGATACATATAAACTCCTGATCAGATACCAGTATTTCGAAACCTGATTGTTTCTCCTCAGTGACTGCGCAACGTGATAATTTGACTCCTCTGCCTTTTCGGTTTTAAAAGAATGCTATACCTGAAAAGACTGGTGGTGTGCAATACCGTAGTATGTTTGTTGAGTTTTCAAAAAAACCAACCAAAGGTGCCACCTAAGAAGCAAACGAAAATCATGAAAGAGCAAAACAAGCTACATTTCTTGTAAAAAGCAGAAAATATAAAAAGATAGCCTCTTAAGACACAAGTGCTGAGGGGCCAGTTCTTGGAATGAATCCACAAGGGACTAAATTACAATAAAAAAAAAAATCACTAGAAAATGTAGCTTGTTTTGCTCTTTCATGATTTTCAGAATAGACAATCCTGTATCTATACTGCATCAAATTCGAAAACCATAACTTGTACAGTTTGAGAGGTGTCAGAGTACTTACTATCAGTTTGAGTACTTCAGGTATGTCGCCTAAGCATTGCTGGAGCGCAGATTCATGGAGCTCTTAAATGTTGCTCAGGCACAATGTGAGATATATGTGTGTGCGTGTGTGTGCGTGTGTGTGTGTGTGTGTGTGTGTGTGTGTGTGTGTGAGTGCGTACGTCCGTGCGTGCGTGCATGTGTGTGTGTGTGTGTGTGTGTGTGTGCGTGCGTGCGTGCGTGCGTGCGTGCGTGCGTGCGTGCGTGCGTGCGACGCGATTAAAATATCAATTAGAAATCGATGTGTGATAAAAACTCACATCTGTACAAAAGACAACGGATGGGCTGTACCTGAAAACTCCATTACTGACAGTTGCCCTTGAGAGAAGTTGTTAAGCTGGACACTACAATACATTCAATTATACCTGCCAGCTTACATGGAGAAAAATTATGCTCATAACATGAACACAAACTGGCATCAGCAATACATGTTTGATACATGCCGATTATCTTGTAGTCATTTCGCACCTCTAGGTTAGGCTATAAAGTTGCATCTACTCTGTGGTAACACACCAAACGGGGTCTTAAAACCAGTCAAGAAGAAAACGATAAAGCGAAAGAAAGGGGAAAAGGGCATAAAGGGAAAGATAATCTGGTAGGCTATATCATACAAAGAAGACCGTTACTGTGTGTGTGCTTGATTGGTATGGTGGAGGATACAGTCGAAGAATGATGGTGCCTTCAGAAACCAAGGGACAACAGCCAAAGAAAACGCAGAGAGAACGACGACGAGTTTTTTTTTTTCCCTTGTATTTCGCTTCCGAAGCAAGGAGAACGCTCTCTTTCACACATCGCCCTAAATGTATAGCGGGCAACCGGACCGCAAAGCCAGAAACATGTTACCTGAGGCAAAACGGGCCTCGCGAGGTAGGGAGTGACAAAAGTGTGTGCTATTTGTCGCGCAGCTTCCGTGCTGTCTGGCTAGTCCTCCTTTTGGTGCTTTGTGGTGTTGGGAAAAGTCGGTGTTTTGTGTGAAAGGTCGGCCATTTGTACCACAGACCATCCGGAAAGACACGATCCCCACAGGAGCATTGATGCATTAGGACAGATGACCTTGGTAGATCACTGTCTTTGAAACGCCGAGGACAGTCATTCTAAGGCAAACTTCATGAAGTGAAGATCAGACAGAATGAATGAAACTAGATGCCGTTTTACGTGGGAGAGTTTGAGGAACAAGTCACGGGGTGTTAGTGGACTGGTCGACTTCTGATCAAGAGATGATGCTCTGTGTCTTGTTCTTTGCCTGTATTGCTTCATCCTTGTATGTTGGGTTTTGTAGGCGTGTGTGTGTGTGTGTGTGTGTGTGTGTGTGTGTGTGTGTGTGTGTGTGTATGTGTGTGCGTGTGCGTGCGTGCACGCTTGCGTGTGTGTGTGTGTGTGTGTGTGTGTGTGTGTGTGTGTGTGTGTGTGTGTCTGTGTCTGTGTGTGCGCGCGCGCGCGCACGTGTGTGTATGTGTGTGGTATGCGTATTCGTTCTTGAGAGAGAGAGAGAGAGAGAGAGAGAGAGAGAGAGAGAGAGAGAGAGAGATTACGAGTGCATGTATGCATGCGAATGTGCGTGCATGCGTGCGTGCGTGAGTGTGTGTGCGTGTGCGTGCATGTGTGTGTGCGTGCGTGCATGCGTGCGTGTGTGTGTGTGTGTGTGTGTGTGTGTGTGTGTGTGCGTGCGTGCGCACGCGCGTGTGTGTGTGTGTGTGTGTGTGTCTGTGTGTGTCTGTGTGTGTAAGTCCACTTATGAATGTGGGATTTCATACTACTTAAATTTGAGTGTAAATGTGTGTAATTGTTATTGATCTTAATCTAATAACATCAAGAATTACATCCCATTAAAAATAATCTGGAGAACTGTTTCAAAGTTCTTGGAAAATTGACGTCCACACAATGACTGGTCCAGGGCACAGTCCACATAATGGGGCCAACACAAGAATGTGTGTGTGTGTGTGTGTGTGTGTGTGTGTGTGTGTGTGTGGTGTGTGTGTGTGTGATGACAGCCAGGCATTGAAATAACATCAACAAATTAAGATGTGCGCCCGTGATCAGCTCGCTGTCATAATTTGGCAGAAGTCGACACTGAGCTGACCTGGATCACATAGACATACATCAGAGCCACAGCATACATTACAGTGATAAGGCCCGACCTACGGTATTATTGATAAAAGCAAACAAATACTTCATATACTTTCATCCAAAAGAACTTGAGGAAAGGAAGGAAAAGGGGAAAGCATATGAGGGGGAGGCGGAGGGTGGAGGGCAGAGAGAGATGGAATAGTATTTGAAAAACCCGGTCAAACCGAGTTTAATTCTGTGTATAATAGGAAGTTTTAGCTCTGCCATATATGGTCGGACATGCATTCATGAATTCCTTTTTCCAAAGCGTGGCGAGCATTTGTCGCTGTCTTTTTTTAACAGCTTGCAAAAGGTCAGGACAGTTACAAGGTGGCCAGAGATTTGATGGAGCGTGATGGCTGACCCAAAGCTGATTTTGTGATTCCCGTCTTATAATTACAGAGAGAGAGAGAGAGAGAGAGAGAGAGAGAGAGAGAGAGAGAGAGAGAGAGAGAGAGAGAGAGATGAGAGAGAGAGATTGATCTTTAAAACACAAGGATGAAGATTTTAGGCCAAAGCCTAGTCTTACAATCTGACCTTGTCATGCATACATTATTTCAGCACATATCAATCATACTGACAATTCAACATAGTAATATGGTAATGTAATCCTACAATGATGAGCAAACTATTCATAAAAGCACTAATGAGATGGGGGATGGTAAAACAGAAGGAAACTCACAAACAAACAAACAAAAAAAACTACAGAAAGAGAGCCAGAGGAGGTTGGGGAAGAGAGAATGGTAGGTAGGGGGAGGAGAAAAGTGATGGTAGACAGAGCGGGAGTGGGCATGAGTGATTTGAACGGAGTAGGTTTTATGTTTCGACGATTTATTCATAGTATGGTTTACAGAAGGCTTTGCAAATGGGCGCTAACCATTATAATTGAATAGTTTTAATTACTGAGACATAAAATGTTTATGCAAATGATCCTTGAAAAGTTTTAAAGTATTCATGTATTGTAGATTCGGTGGAAGTGAGTTCCAGACATATGGTCCAATTTCGTCCATCCAGAAAAGCTGTTCGAACTTGTAAAAAGGGGCATTGATATAACATGGCATAGTATCTGTCAAGATTGTAAACATAAATCATGCCTTGTTGAATTTCAATTTCCTATTCAGAGGCAGTATGATCAGCGCTTTTAGTTTTTCGTCGTCTGTTGTTAGAGATGCAGCTGGATGGAGTAGCTTTACTGCACGTCTATGGAGAGAATTCAGCCTTTTTTGTGGACGTCACGACTTCCGTCCCAACTGTTGAAGCGTAATTGATATACGTGACATTATGTGTGCATTGAAGAAATGTTTAAACACATTACTGTTGATGTAGCGCTTTAATTGAGATAACAGGAAATGATGCTTTGAAACTAGTTTGCTTACGCTATTGAGATGAGATTGTCATTTCCATTCTTTATCTATCGTTAACCCTAAAACACGATACTCATCCATCTGCTCGATAGAAGTGCCATTCAACTGAAGTTTTAGGCAAAGAGGAGTCTACTGGTGTTTTTGGCGGGTAGCTATGATCATAGATTTGGTTTTTGGCTGGGTGTATGACCATTGAATTTGAATGACACTAGTCTGACACGTCGATTAGACTTCCTGGAGAGAAGTTTCTATTGTCTGTAGTTCACTACCATTCGTTTGGAGTGGCTAGTCATCAGCAAATAAATCTGTCGTGACCTTTTCATCTCTGATATGGACAATGGTAAATCATTGATGAGGATGCAGAATAGTAGGGGGCCTAGAACTGAACCCTGTGGGACTCCATGTCTGACAAAGTCTGAAGCGTAGGTTTTGCCATTAAGCACCACATACTGAGTCCTGTCGTCAAAGTATGATTGGATTAATTGGATTGTCAGGGTATGGTTCAAGTAGACAGTTTTCTTTTGAAGAATGGGAATGATCAACAAGACCAAACGCCTTTTTGAAGTCAAGAAAGGACAACCCCTGTCATTTGTGATTGGTTCATATTTGAAGCCATGAGTCACACATTCGTGATCATGCTGTGTGGCAGGAATGATTAGATCGGAATCCAGATTGGAGTGGGTGAAATAGTTTGTTTTTCTCCGTCAAGCTCGGTAAGACTTGAACTGGAGTGGAAAGACAGAGAAATAGACGTATCAGTTCTAGCGCCCCTTTTTACTAATTAAATGAGAAATCTTTGAACAGATGTCATTCACAGGAATTTTATTATCTTCATTCACACTTTCATGTCCCGAACAAAACATCATGACGCATCATACACACTGATTACAAAATAAACCCACGTAGCGCTACCCGAGGCAACACCAAAGAAGCAACATAGTATTACACAACATAAAATTATTTAAAACTTCAAGTGCGCACAAAGGAACGATCCAAAGAAGGTATCGAAGAATAACATTTCAAAACGAAGAACACAAAGGAACGATCCGCAAAAGGTTTCGAAGAATAACGTTCCAAAGTGAGAACGACGTAGGTGGAATGCAGTCAACGACAAACAGAAAAATAAATAAATAAACAAAAGAATAAAAATTTTGAAGCCTCCAGACTACTTCTTTACAATCAATTTGCACTCGTGAAGAGGAAAACACCAAAGTCACACCACATGCCACAAAGATGTCACGTATCATACGACACCGCCTAAGCACGTTGCTGGTCCCAAACTTGACTTGAAACACATCGATGAATGAACGTGCACGGATGCTCTCAATTGCACTGCAACTACACTGAAATGAACAAAACAGATGATGTAACTCGGCCCTCATGGAAAAAAAAAACTGCAGTCACATCAACTGCCACAAACACAACACGTGTGTCATACGGCACCACCTAATCACGTTGCTGGTCCAAAGCTTGACTTGAAACAATCGATGAATGAACGTAGATGGGATGACCACAATTACACTGTAACTACATTGAACTGAACGAATAGACGACGTAACTAAACGATGCCGAAGACTGGAAATGAACAAACTTTGGAAGCTGATGGAGCAGGAGGCTTGCAGCATGATGAGGAATATCAAAAGGCTGCTGCAGAGAACCCCCACCAGCCATACTTGCTGAGGACGAGTGACGGCGAAAAGACAGCTAACACTGGTAAACTGATGAGACAGAGGACGTGTATATTGTAACGGCGGACTGACTCGCCACTCAACTCCCTGGAGGTCGATTCAAGGGAAACGAGACAGCACTTGACCACCGAGTTCTGCAGGAAAACTGCAGCCGAGAATGTCCATCAGCTACGCTCACTCCGCACGTCGTGACCGGACCATCAGTCTAGAAGAGTCGCCCGAAACCTAAAGCATCTGCGACTCCTTGATTAAGCCATACGGTCACAAAACCCAGAAGCCGAACAACCAGCATCATCCTCATGTCCGATGTTATTTCTTACGCTCCACACACACGGCCCGTCTGCGTCTCTTCTCCCTTGAACCGCTAACCCCCAATTTCCACAAAACTAAAATGACGTAAATCATTTTCGCATCCTTGGTTACGTCATATCTTTGATCTTTATTATGCTTTTTATTCCTTGTAAGATCGGAGGAAGAAGAATTTCCAAAATATGTTTACATGCAAAAAGCACCTCAATATGGATCTGAGCTGTTGCACACAAACAATAAGCCCTTATCTATAAATATCCATGCCTTATAGCTATTTACTTATTATATACAATCGCATCAACCTAACCATATACAATCGCATCAACCTATCCAGGCTAGTCAATAACAGGTGTGCATGCCTTGGACTAAACAAGGATACATAGGACACATGGTACTGTACACTGATGACTGGAAGCACCACACAGACGAACAGCGATGCAACCTACCCCTGCCGACTGAGAGGTGTAGAAGGTTACAATACTAACATAGACACACAGAAAACTATTTCACCTCTAGGACATAAAATCCAACCACCGGTAAAAAATCACTAACTAGAGACTGGCTTTAACTACCCTAACTGCAAACCGACTGTAGCAGAGAGGGGAACTACTAAGCACCAACCACACAGATGAACAGAGATGCAACCTACCCCTACCGACTGGGAGGTATAGAGGGTTGCAACACTAACACAGACACATAGAAAACTATTTCACCTCAAGGACACAAAGTCAAACTACAGGTAAAAAATCATTAACCAGAGACTGGCTTTAACCACCGTAACTGCAGACCGACTGTAGCAGAGAGGGGAAACTAAACACCAACCGACTCCTCTCTATCTAGCAAGCTAAGACAAGTTAACAGACCACCGTTCACATACAATAATCAACCAACAACACATTACAGATAGCAAAATACAAATCTACCACAAAAGGCATGTAACAAACACAAACACAGGCCCAAATGAACAAAACTAGGCAAGTGAGTTTGTTCTAGCTGGCCAAGGCTTCACAGGCATACTATCCTAATTGAATTCTCCCGTCCTTAAATGCAAAGTGAAGAAAAAACTAAAAATGAACAAAACTGTCGTGACAATATCCTCCCTCCTTATGATTCAAATACTGCATTTGAATTTGCAAACTCAACAGGCATGGCAGTCAGAAATTTTGCCCTAGAATCCATACTTTACATCCGCACTAGCGCTCTATTTGTCTTCTGATTTTAAGACAATATGTCAAGTATGCATTTACATACTCCTCCTCGCGATTTGGAAATCCTACATTTGAACCTACTGCCATTACAGGCACAATGGACGTAACACTGTATCTACACAACAATATAAATTCTTCCGATCTCAGTGATTACTGTTCCCTCCACCTGATCTTAGGTTCCATCAGATCCTGAGCCACTCTCCATCCGACTGAGAAAATCTGCCACAAGATTCTCCTCACCTGGAATGGCTTGCACTGTGAACTGGTACGGCGGGAGCTGGAGTGCCCAGTGAATCACCCGCCCACTGGTAGACTTCACCCTGTCCACGTACCTCAGAGGAGAATGGGTCAGTCTGAATCACGAACTGTGTCCCATAGAGGGACGTTGAGAACTTCTGCACCGCCCACACCAGCGCCAAACATTCCTGTTTTATGGTTGGATAGTTGCGTTCAGCAGCTAGCAGTTTTTTGATGGCACATGCGATGGGGCGCAGCTCTCCTTCACAATCCTGGAACAACATTGCTCCAAGCCCCGTTCCAAATGCTTCAGTCCTCAGAACAAAGGTCCTTTCTGGCTCTGGCAAGACGCACACAGGCGGTTTGCAGAACGCTTGCTTCAAAGCCTGGAAAGCTTCCTCACACTCCGAGTTCCATGAAACCTGCCTTGAATGTGACTTCTTGGCCAGATTCGTCAACGGGAGTGCCACATCTGCGAAGTTGGGAATGAATCATCTGTAGAATCCCACAAACCCCAGAAAACTCTCACTTCCTTCTTGGTCTTTGGGCGCGGTGCATCTGATCTTCTGCATCTTGTCCTCTTCTGGTCTGCACTGCCCTCGGCTGATCCTGTATCCTAGGTATGAGACCTCGGCATATCCCAGATCACACTTGGTTGGACGTGCTATCAGGGAGCACTCTCTCAGGCGTTGGAACACTTTCCTGAGCACAGCCACATGCTCTGTCTCTGTCTTCGTTGCCACCATGATATCGTCAATGAAGCTGTCAACATCTTCAGTGCCCAAAGGTTGCGGCAACTTCCGCATCATCCTCGTGAAAACGCCCCCGACGTGCACAACCCAAAAGGCATCATGCACCACTGATAATGGCCTTGGGGTGTTAAGAACGCTGTCATGGGGCGATCCACTTTGTTTACAGGAATCTGCCAGTATCCCTTTGATAAATCCAACTTGCTGAAATAGGGGGAGATAAGCATTCATATCTGCAGTATCCTGGTCATTCGTCTTAAAAACAAAAAGGCAGAGGAGTTAATTTACCACTTTCCTTGGTCACTGACGAGAAACAATCAGGTTTCGAAATACCGGTATCTGACCAGGAGTTATATGTTAGTGAAGATCCTCCCCATTGGAGAGTGTCTCCTCCTTGGAGACTAAGCTTGTTGAAGACTCATTTGAGAAGCATTTGTTATTCCCACTCACCCTCCCAAGCACATATTGTTAGTTAGGCAAAATTAACTGCCACTGCAGATATGAATGCTTATCTCCCCCTATTTCTTCACTCTAAGACATAACAGCAAGTTTTGTTTTATAATCAAATATTTCTGGCAGTCTTTGCAACACCAAGCTGCTCTGTAAATTGCTGGAATGGTGCTTGGTTACTTTTCCTTGGAATTATTAGTCAATTATAATTTAGTTCCTTGCAGATTCATTCCAAGAACTAGCCCTAAGCACTTGTATCTTAAGAGGTTATATTTTTATATTTTCTACTTTTCACTAGAAAATGTAGCTTGTTTTGCTCTTTCATGATTTTCTTTTCCTTCTTTGGTAACACCTTTTGGTTGTTTTTTTTGAAAACTCAACAAACATACTATGGTATTGCACACCAGCCTTTTTCTAGGATAGCATTCTTCTTAAAACCGAAAAGGCAGAGGAGCTAAGTTACCACTTTCCGCAGTCACTGAGGAGAAACAATCAGGTTTCGAAATACCGGTATCTGACCAGGAGTTATATAGTAGTGAGTTTTTCTCCCCATTGGAGAGTGTCTCCTCCTTGGAGACTATAAGCTTGCTGGAGACTCATTTGAGAAGTATTTATCATTCCCCACTCCTCCCCCCCCCCCCCCCCCCCCCCCCCCCCAAGCACATAGTGTTAGTTAGGCAAAATTAACTGCCACTGCAGATATGAATGCTTATCTCCCCCTATTTCTTCACTCTAAGACATAACAGCAAGTTTTGTTTTATAATCAAATATTTCTGGCAGTCTTTGCAACACCAAGCTGCTCCGTAAATTGCTGGAATGGTGCTTGGTTACTTATCCTTGGAATTTATTAGTCAATTATAATTTAGTTCCTTGCAGATTCATTCCAAGAACCTGTCATTGGCACTTGTGTCTTAAGAGGTTATCTTTTTATATTTTCTACTTTTCACTAGAAAATGTAGCTTTCTTTTGCTCTTTCATGATTTTCTTTTCCTTCTTGGGGTGACACCTTTGGTTTTTTTGTTTTTTTTTTTTGAAAACTCAACAAACATACTATGGTATTGCACACCAGCCTTTTTCTGGGATAGCATTCTTCTAAATACCGAAAAGGCAGAGGAGTTAAGTCACCACTTTCCGCGGTCACTGACGAGAAACAATCAGGTTTCAAAATACCAGTATCTGACCAGGAGTTATATGTTAGTGAGTTTCCTCCCCATTGGAGAGTGTCTCCTCCTTGGAGACTATAAGCTTGTTGAAGACTCATTTGAGAAGCATTTATTATTCCCCACTCGCCCCTCCCAAGCACATACTGTTAGTTAGGCAGAATTAACTGCCACTGCAGATATGAATGCTTATCTCTCTCTCTCTCTCTCTCTCTCTCTCTCTCTCTCTCTCTATATATATATATATATATATATATATATATATATATATATATATTCCATTTTTGAAGGGAATTGAATGGAGATTTTGAATCTGGGCTTTTTTTTGGTTTTTTATTTTGATAACAAAAAATATTTAGGCATTTAGATTTGGATAGATTTTTGTTGCATGATCAAAAAATGTATGTATTTACCACCACAGCTTCACATCCAAAAAGAACACAAAGCAAAAAAGTTGAAAATAAAGTTTGTGTTGTCATACTACACCTGTAAATGAAAGTAAAAACAGTCTAGAAGTCCATCCAGACGCTCACACTTCACGTAGACAGTCAGTCCACGACCACACCCTCCCCCCCACCACGCCCCCTTGCTGGACTTAACCCTCTCTTTCACTACTCCTCTACCCCTACCTTTCCTGCTGCCCCGTGTCACGCCGCGAGCAGGCCGCGCTCCCCTCTCGCGCTGACTAACACGTCACTGGCCACTCAGACACAGTGCATAGTACACAATAGGCTAGCTCGTTCGACGTTGGTAACAAGTCAGCTGAAAACACTCTGAGATCGCACAGCACGACTCAGTAACTGACGAATATGGTCGGCGATTCCATCACTATCATCATCTCACCTTCATGCTCGAGTGAGTCGTTGAATAAAAGATTATTATCTTTGTCAAAAATGATTAGCAGAGCCTGCTGAGCTGTGTAATTACGTTTACTTGGTCGCTATTCGAAGGTTGTGCCGCCATCTTTGCGAGCGAGACAAATTGCAGGTTAGTCATCAAGTCAGTGATGAGAATAAATTGTCTTTCCCCACACGTGTAGCCATTTGCTTATCATTTTAATACTACAGACATATAAAGCTTACTACGCACACTCTATTTCAGTCCTTTGATAGGAATAGTTACAAATGAAAATTCAAGAAAAAATGCATGACGTCAGTGGACGGCCCATGGGCTCTGGGAGTGCATTTTTACTGCGCAGTCAGCTGACTGCTTACAGGCATGCCCATGTCTGTTTCTTCCACTTTATTTCATTGTCAAATTTTTGGCTTTTCAGCCTTCATCAGGAATCTGCACATTTGAAAACAATAAGCCATCACACCATCGGCGCTCCCATCCATTTTACAATTTTACATGTCTATTGTTCCTTCCACACACACATATACAGTCAAGCATGCACCACCCAGCAAACCACACACACACACACGCACGAACGCACGCACGAACGCACGCACGCGCGCGCACACGCACGCACGCACATATACATACATACATACATACATACATACATACATATGTACACACGCACACGCACACACACACACACACACACACACACACACAAAAATGCAATCATGATAAAGTGTTATACATCATGATTTTTCTGACTCGAGACTAAAATATACATATTCTAAACAATCCACCACATAAAGTCCATTCATTAGTTGTTAAGATAGTAGTTGCTGCAACATCTGTATCCATTACAACTTTGGTCACACCTAACCTAGAGCGGAGGGATGCAAGTAACTCTGGTGGCCAGCATAGTTTTAAGAAATTGAGTGGTGTGTGTGTGTGGGGGGGGGACGAAGTGGAGGAGGGGGGTGTCAAAACGAAATGATTCGGGGGTGGAAGGGGAAAGAAAGTAAGAAAGGGGGGGGGGGGGGGGGGGGGGGGGGAAGAGCAGCGGGGACCCTACATCAATCATTACTCATCATAGACGATGTTCTTCTACTCTCACAATATGTGTGGATCAGTGTCAGCTCTCTATGGAATGATCCTTACTGTCTGCTAAGTGTGGACTAATTCTACCATTCTTTATGATCCATGTCAGCCCAGTGAGTACTGATTGTCTCTGTCCGTGTGGTCCATGTCAGCCCAATGAGTACTGATTGTCTCTCTATCCGTGTGATCCATGTCAGCCCAGTGAGTACTGATTGTCTCTATCCGTGTGATCACGTCATCCCAGTGAGTACTGATTGTCTCTATCCGTGTGATCCGTGTCAGTCCAGAGCCGATTGCCGTAAAATGACGACAGCGAGCTGAACACGGGCCCACAGCTGTGTTTAAAAATCTGAGAAGGTACAAAAAGAAAGGAAGAGAACAAATGATGTTAAAAGAAATGACGTAAACAAAAGAAATGACGTTGTGACTTCTGACGCTAAAGAGGTGGGGGAAAAAAGAAAAGAAGTTCAAGATCTCCCTACAGCTGTAATCGTTCATGACTCTGTCATGACTGGTGTCCAGGGCGGACGGCTAGGTCTATCTTACGGGGTGAATGCGATTACAATGAAAGCACACACCACTGAAGATGTAGAGAAGGCAGTCAAATCTGCATGTGCTAACGAATCTCCCGATGCAATACTGATTCATTGTGGGATCAATGATGTAAAAAAGAAGGATGCACCCACCGCTGCAAACGCTCTCATCACTTGTGCAAGAAAGATTTCAGAACAACACCCGGGTGTAAAATTATCATAAGTAAGATTGCTCCAACAAGGGATCCAACGTTAGAAATAAAAAGAAATCTTTTCAACGCTATACTGTCCAATGAACTTTACGAACATGATAGAATAACCACCGTATATCATGAGAACCTGAAAACCAGCCTGAACTTCATGAAGGACAAGATTCATCCCAATCGAAGAGGAACCAGTGTCCTAGCCGGAAACATAGGGAGAGCCTTGCGGAATCTCTTCTGGGTGACTCCACGTCGATCCAGACCACGACACAATAGCCTGCCACCTAGAAGACAGCAATATTCCCGACCCCCCTACTACCACACGGGCTTCACGACTACCAAGCTTCATGGCGGAACCCTTACGATATGTTGTACGACTACTAATTACATCCTTAAAGAGGAGCTGTAGACAGTGTTCACGTCTTGATTTTGGAGTTGCAGACAGTGTTCCTGAGTATATTATAAAAACCCTGTCATTTCTTCGTCTGAAAGACGGTTGTAGTGTCCAACTACCTATCCTCTTTTACTTGAAGACGTGTACAGAACAAATAGTTATTATCGTTGTATTTCGCCTACTGTTTTTTATACGCACACACAGTTTCTTTTTTTTTTTTTTTTTTTTTTTTTTTTTTTTGATTTTCTTTTTTGACGATGTTATTCATGTGATTTCTCTTTACATTCTTGCGTTAAATTTTTTTTTAGTACATTAAGTATTTACTTTGACGTCCTTTGTAGAAGTCATATGATTCTTAAATAATGACTTCATATAGTCAATCGATAGTACACAGCTTGTCGTTTTTCAGTGGAATTGTAGATCTATAACTACAAACCAAGCATACTTACGTCATCATCTTTCTTCAAACCCATACGAAGTTTTGATATTACAATCGTTAAATGTTATCCCTTCCAAACTGCCCAGTTTGCCTAACTACTATTTCCCCCCAGTATACGACAAGGGAAGTTCCAACGGTCACGTAAATACTGCAATATATATACGTGAAGGGCTTCAGTATAACATAAGTGCATCACCAATCCCAAAGTCTGTCTGTCAGTGATGTACATGCATGCGTAGCCAATATAAAACTTAGTAATTCTCTTACAATGAATGTTATGTCAGTATATTTTCCTAAAGGTCCGAATGATCAGAATTCTGACTGGCTACGCGCTATTCAAGATCAACATTGCAATAAGTGGTTAATAGCGGCGACTTTAATGCTCACTCGCCCTTCTGGGAAAATGATTGTAACACGGTTACCAGTAATCGTCTTGTTGAAAAACATCGTAGATAGTTCATTCCACCTTTTAAACGATGGCAGTATCACCCGGATCCCAGATATATCCAAACATAGAGCTACAGCTATAGACCTTTCCTTTATCTCACCAGAACTTGCTCCATCTTGTACATGGGAAACATGCAAAGACTTTAGGTAGCGATCATTTGCCTATAATTATAACCATTGTTAAAGAAAATATTAATAATGGTAAATAATGATGTACATGATTCTCCAGTGAGATACGACTATAAGTGTGCAGACTGGGATAAATTTCAATCTATTCTAGCTTGTCAAAACTTCGATAAATGTATGCAAGAGCATACTGACATGCAATATTCAGAATTCAAGGATGCAGTTATATTGGCAGCTAATTCATCAATACCAAGACTACAAACCACAAAACAGTCTAAACATGTAGGGAATATCTGGTGGACTAATGAATGTGAACAAGCAGTTAATCTCAAAAAAGACAAATACAAGGTGTACATTAAGGCGAAAACAGAAAAAAAATCTAGATGAAAATTTACGCAAACAGTTAATAGAAGAAAGTCATATGGAAATGAAGAAAGCAAAGACACACAGTAATAATGTAGTAGCCAAAGCAAAACGGCTATATTGGAATTCTTTTTGCACAAAGGAAGTTACAGATAATAAGGACTTAAATAAGGTTTGGAACAAAGTGAAATGCATGAAAAATGGAATTAGACTTCCAAGCTATCCAATAGAATGTAATGAGAATAAGTTTCCTTCTGATGGAGAAAAGGCGGAAAACTTTCGTGGATATGTTTTTTTCTATGAATAGTAAATCAGAAGGTCTGTCCTCAAACTGTAAAATATATAGAGAAAAAAGAACAATTGCAGCCTCTCTATTCAGACCCTCTTCCTGATAATGATCTCTCTATTAATGCACCGATAACAATCAGAGAGTTGAAAAGTGCAATATATGGTAACAGCAACAAAAAATGCTCTGCTGGTATTGATATTGTGAGCAATGAAATGTTAAAACATCTCCCTGATAACTGCATTGTTTTCCTGCATCATATAGTTCAGAATTGCTGGGGGAAATGGCGTTGTTCCTCAAATATGGAAAGATTCAATAGTCGTTCCAATTTTAAAACCTGGTAAACCTATGAATGACAAAAACAGCTACCGCCCTATAGCTCTCTCACTTCCATTGTGGTAAACTTGTAGAAAAAATTGTTTTAAATAGGCTCATGCACTTTTGTGAAAAGAACAATGTAATACCAATTAATCAAGCTGGATTTATGAAAGGAAGATCTACAGTTGAGCACTTGGTTAAATTATCTACTCAAATAAAGCGTCAGTTTGCTCGTAGGAAAAGTATACTCGCTACCTTCTTTGATGTTAAAAAAGCCTATGACCAAGTCTGGCACAGGCGCTTGTTATACAAACTGAAACTGATTGGAATATCTGGAAACATGTACAATTATATTAAATCATTTTTAATAATAGAAGTATGTTAGCCAGAGTAGGAAGAAGACACTCAACACTCAGAAAACTAGACATGGGAATTCCGCAAGGCTCAGTATTAGCACCTATTCTTTTTAACATCCTTATTCACGATCTCCCAAAAGCAGTCTCCAAAAATGTCGTTCTAGTGCAATACGCAGATGATATCTGTATGTGGATGAAAGTAACTCTGAAAAAGTCAACCCACAAAGAGCACAGAATTATGCTAGAAGACTAT
>JADBJO010024139.1:0-25565 GCA_016801955.1 Conus betulinus | reverse complement strand
CCGATTGCAGAATTGTTGAAACTCTAGACCTATGGAATGTAGATGTAGTCACATGAGACATTATCCATAATCCGTGAGCAAAGATCCACAGTCAGCGATGTAGATTACGTTTCGTTTTGATGAAAACAGTCACCGACTCCACACCACTTAGACAGTGGTAACTTTCTCATTGAACAGCACAATGCAAACAGAAAGTTGTAGGATCGGTGAAACGTCATACACTACAAGTAAAGAGAGCTGACAGACATATGACATTTTCAATTCATTTCTAATATCACTCGTTACTGGTCTGCAGCGCGTTGTCCTGAAAAAACAACCGTTTGATGATTGCTGAAGTGCAAACAGTGTCATTGCATTATACATTGAGCAGCAGACGAGCAAAATATAGATAAAGTGATGGTAGTGAAAAGAGACAAAAAGTACATGAATATGTAGCAGGATCTGGTCTAGGAGAAAAATAAGTAGAAGCAGAAGACCGACTGAATGAGTGAAGGACTGGTTGAGGGCATGACTGATCAAACGGTAAAATGTATAATCACCACAGCTCTGAGTACTTTTCAGTGCCTTTCAGAATCAGTCCTTAAAACTCGGAGAGGGCATTCTTCCCCATTACACTGCCCTGTTACTTGCCTTGTTACAGAAATCTATTCATGTGCAGATCCATTCAACTGCCTGTCTTTTCTTTTTAAAAGCTATTCTTTATCAACCCGTTAACTGCTCACCCATTTTCACCCTTCCCAGGAAAAGTGATCAACTAAGCATTGCTGTTTGGAATGTGTGCCCAAAGCTGACTTTTTGAAGGGAGCTCATTCCGTCCAATGATCAAAACCATGTCAGAATGTATCAAAAAGAAATACACATGCACTGCCCATTTTCAAACATTCGTTGCTTCTTTTTTTAAGTTTTTTTTTTTTTAACGTTTATCAGTAGGTGGCTGTAAACATGGATGACAAGCTCTAAATGTGTTCTCGTTTGCGTGATCAATATGAAAGATACATTGATACTTTGTAGCTCCCCCCCCCCCCCCCCCTCATTACTTCTGACTGACCATAATAAAGAGTTCAACAAGATTCTGCTGTGGATAGTTTCAGTTGTTTATTTTTTTCCGAGTTCATGATCCTTAATCGCTAGTTCCTTATCAAAGTAGCCCTCTTTTCAATGAAGTTCACAATGTCGCATTGTATCTAAAATACGAGATCTGCAAAGTGACAGTTTAAATGCTATTTGACCATTTGTGTAGGTTACGTACAAAGCAAGGGCATTTTGTCCTGGTCCCGAAATATGCAGGGTTTTTGCTTGATTCACGTGTTAGTTAGGTATTAGTAGTGCAAAGTCCACATATTGGGCAAAAAGATTGTGCATTGCATGGACTGAGTAAGAACATGAATGTTGATTAACATATGCATGTGGGTATTTACAATAGTATCTAGTATCACAAGGGCCCAGTTTGCTTGTCATGGCAACGCAGTTCAATCTCAGTGGTTCATTGACATGTAAATGCTGTGGCTGCCAACTTATGAACTTACGTTCAGATGAACATAATTATCAACTCAATATCAATTCAGCATGGGATTCAAGCCATTTCAAAAAACTGATCTTCCCTGTAGAGCCTCCATTTTTCTGCCAGTGTGTTGAATGAATACATGAAAGGGTTAAGTGCAGAGTTTAAGGGTAGTACAAAAATGGCCAGGGCCACATTGACTTCAATTGGAATGGACACATCAGTTGAAGCCAACAGCCCACATATTCCGACAGGAAACCAGCACATAAAATCCGTTACTGCTATACTGATCAACCGCTGCGCTATGGTCATATCATGTGACACTTTTGTTGTGTTTGCTTTCAAAGAATTGGTCTGTATGGTCCAGTAAATGAAAGCCTGGCCAGCAGAGATGAACAAAAAACAGAACAAAGTTAAAGATGATAAATATACTGAAGGAATATACATGACCTTTGAATCTGTGTCCCATAACTGGGAGTGGGATACAGATACCTGTCTGTCCATAAAAGTCCCAGTGTGATGTCACTGGAAGCAATGGTACTACAGCCAGAGCCAAAACCAATCAGCCAGGTGAGTGCACAGGCCATTGTTGCCGACGTTTTCTCAAATCGCTTAGAGCTGAATGGAAAGTGGAGGACGATGAACCGATCGACTGTGATTAGTAAGATCATCAAAGCTGATACCTCGCTGGACAACAAAGACAAAACCCCAGCCATTTTACAAGTCACGCTGCTTTTCCACAGGTAATCATGATGCAGGTATCTTCCACGAAATTCTTCATCGGCCACCCCAATGACAGCAATGTAGACACCCATCAGAAAGTCAGCCATGGTGAGATTTATGACAAAGACACATGAAAGCCACTCGAAGAAGCTTTGCTCCTCACCAGCAAACGTGCACAGAAACAGAAGACGTTTCCAGTCAGTGACAGACATGCCACCAGCCACAGAAACAGACGGTACGACCATGACTGCAGTAAATCTTCACATGAAGAAAAGGTCGTCTTTTGGAGCGTGACAGGACGATTCATCGAAGTTAGGTGGGAGAATTTCATTGCAACAGAGCTTGTAATTTTGGGTGTATATCATTTTCAAGGTTGAAAGACGTTTGAAGAGATCAAGTGGAAACGTTTCAACGATAGTGCCACCCATATGCAGTTCAGTCAACTGTTGTGTAAACCGAAATCCATTTGGGCTGATAGTGTGGATGGCACTACAGGTTAAGTTCAGTATCTGCAGTGTAGGAAATCTTGAGAAAACTTCAGTTTCTAAGACTGTCAGAGATGTATAGGACAGATCCACTGTTCTCAGTGTAAGTTGCTGAACATCATATAAAACATCATAATATATCAAAGTGAGAGGATTTTTAGATAGTGACAATGCTCGTAGATTTTTAAAGCTTGTAAAATGTGTAGCATTAACATATTGAAACTGATTGTCACTGAGATCAATAAATCTTAATTGAAGAGATTCAGGCTAGGTAAGAGAGTTAAAGAGCATCTCCTTAAAATCAGCTGAAAAGGTATGTAAGATTATTGACATCAGACAGTGTCATACCTGAACCTGTGGCATCCAAGTAGCGGAGCTGAGGGAAGAGAATGGCGGAGAAAGGCTGGTAACACAGGAATGTGTGACCTTGACAGAGACAACCCACAGGACAGGTCATGTCACACAGTAGTTCATCATCACGCAGTGGACAATGAGGCCAGCCATCACACATGTGGTCACTGTGTACACAGATTGTTGACGCTCTGCACTTAAAAAATCCTGGACACGTCAAGTCTGCACATCCCTCTTCATCCTGATGGTCAATACAGTCGTGCATCCCATTGCATCGTGTGTACACAGGCAGACAGTCGTTCATGTAACCAGGACATCGATAGTGACTGTTAGGACAGGACTCGTTGTAGTTCATAGGAACTGACTTAAATCTGTCGATCCCGTTGAAGTTGATCAGAGCAGGGGATGGGAAACAAGGGTGTTTAATGGGTATTCTCCTGAAACACATCACAGTTTTCTTCGTCTGATTCATCTTGACAGTGGGACACTTGGTCACACAGCTTCATGTAGTGGAGACATTGACCATTTGAACACGTAAATTTATGAACACAATGAGGGTGGAAACAGATGGATTCATCGCTGCCATCCTGACAGTCTCTTACATAATCACAAAGCAGGGTATATGACAATGTAAAGATCTCATCACTGCAGGCAAACAGAGGCTGAAATATGGCACTGTGGCCTGATGAATACGTCATGCTTTTGCGTATATGTGACAACTGTCTGGAAAAATCACAAAACGGAGCCTCATGTTGACATATTTTATATGGAGTAGAGCCACACAAGAAAACGGTGTGTGTCACATGATCACCAAAGCACTTTGTTACAGTCTGATGTTCTGTTAGCCATGCGTTTGTGCTGATCAACAACATTTCTGTAACGTGTATTGTCTGGTTTGGTTTGAAATCACAAATTGATCCACTGAAACGACGCCGTACGTTCACTGCGCAAGTGTTACCCCCCAATGATACCGTCCCACGCACTGTTTTATAGCATTGTTTCTCTCCACAGTGCAACACATCAGTTCTAAAAGAGTGATAAATGACGAAAAGATCATGAAGAAGCTCGTGTCTGTACATAGAAGGCACTGACATGCTATTTGAATAATACCCTATCCATTTGCTGTGTAGCCTGCCCTCGTGCATATTTGCTATGCGTTTAAGATGATGAAACCCATGGCACACACACTCGGGGAAATTTAATGTGCCGCCCAGAGATTTACAGAGCTGATTGCCAAATGTTGTAGCATCAGTTTTGTTACTGTTAAAGAAATGAGTGAGCGTGATAAATTTGTAGCAGCTTTTACAAAATGCCACCAGACCCTGACAAGCTGGACTGCTGAAGGGACAGTGTTCTGTTTCATCCCGTCCATCTTCACACTCTGTCTGATGGTTGCAGGCCAGGTGCTGATGGAAGCTGGCATAGTGATCCACAGAGCAGTTCCACAGACCACTAGGTAGTCGCTGAGGTGCCTTGCTTGGGAGGAAAAAGGAAAAATAAAAGTTTAAAGCAGCTTGCTCGTTCTGTCACACAGGACCCTGCACCAATTTCCACAGTGATTTTTGTGGCATTGAACACTCGGGCAAAGTCGGTTGTAACATCGTTCTTTCTTGCCCAGATCAGAACACGTCGTTCTCTGAAATGTCCTGTCACCTGGTCATATGTCAATGAATGGCGATACAGCCTGGCCAGCACTAGCTGTAATGCCATTTCTTTGAAGGTGACCATGCTCTTTTGTCTTGCTGGTACAGCTACAGTGGCCTTCAGTTCAGGCATTTTCTTGGATGCAGCATCCTCCCTCACTGTGAGGTAGCCAGACGATGCTGACGTCACTTTCCACACTAAAAAAGCTCTGATTTATTCTGTGCTTGATATATAACAGACAAATGTCCACAAACTATTTCTCAAATGCTGAATAGCTAATTTGTTACTTGTTAAGTAATTAAGTAAACAGCAAACCAGGAAACCAATAAGCAAGAACACAACTGAGTTGTGAAGGAGGCACACATCGCACCAAACCATTAATTGGCCAGACAGCCATCTCTCGTCATAAATTAGTGCTTGGAATATGTGATTTTCCGACCTAAAACTGTATTTAAGATAACTACTCGAAGTATGGCTTGGATACAAATAATTATTGGATACAAATAATTATCATCTCACTAATGTGATATTAGACAGATTGTTGACTGCTGCTACAACAACAACTGCAAGCACTCCCGCTGCTGCTATTGAGGCTGATGGTTTTAGTGATGATGATGAGAACATAAGATGATATTGATGATGATGATGATGGTGATGATGATGATGATGATGATGATGATGATGATGATGATGATGACGGTGATGATGATGTTGTTGTGATACATACGTAGATAAGTGAATGATAAATAGATAAATAAGTAAATGCATGCTGATGTTTGCATAGTGCAATTTTAATTGAATTCTACTCTTTGCATTTCAAACGCCATTCAGACTTTCAGTTCATTCAGATGTAACACCAATCTACCTTCATTTACTCAGATATAACAACAATCTAACAACACAACCTATTGTGTACACATAATATAGGCAAAGTATTGTTCAAATGGCAAGGAAGAAATAAAAGATAAGTTTATCCGTTCTTTGAGGCCAGGCAAGGTGGGCTGGTTTTGTGAAGTGGGAGGCAATGGGTTTCGAACAACTGCAGCAGCAGCAAAGCTGAAGGAATGCCCACCAAACGATTTGAAATGTCATTCTGGAATCTTTAGAGTTTCTGTGTTGAACAGTGGAGAATATGTGATGACTGATATGTGCAGAGCGTAGGAAACAGGAATGATTGAGTAGAATCATCAAGGAAACGGACAGCATCAGTAGCCAGTTTGCATCGATAACAAAATTTTACGAGCGATGAGTGAACCTCCCCCCAGTAGTGTAGAAATGTGCTCTCATTGTCCTTTATCCGCACACACACACACACACACACACACACACACACACACACACACACACACACACACACACACTCGCGCGCGCGCACACACGCACGCGCTCGCTGGCTATGCCCATACACATTTACGCGTGCACACTCACCAAAAAACATATACAATGAGTTAAACGGCACAACCAATGTTAGGTAGGTAGGTACTCAGCGTCTGCCCAGTGCATTGGGCTAATGCGTAGGTCAGACATCCGCTTAGTCGTAGCCACGAGACTCACTTCTTACACTCTCTCACCCGTAGTCTTAAAATAATTCATCCATCAGCTTTAAATCATGCGCAGTGTGGTCTAAAACCTAAGTGGATGTGGTGCAGCGTATATGGACTAGTCCGCACGCAGTGACACATCCTTCATGACACTAAAACTGAAAGCCTTATTATGAAGGACGAGTTATGCTTAGCTGTTTTACTTTCGCTTAAAGTGGAAACCTTGGTCTACTGGCAACCTACACAGCACTGAATTATAATAATCAAGCTAAGGAGTACTTGGTACAATGACGAGTCTTGCTGTTGCATTAACTTGAAATATATTCATGGATTGAGGCAGCACGGTGTAGATCCAAGAGTGACGCACAACGCACGCTGTTGATCTGATCTTGCATTGAAAGCGTCTGGTCCAGTTTGACTCCTTCATATTTGACTGTCGGCTTAAAACTAATGTCGATATTCTACTTCTTCTTTTATTACTGTTATTGTTGCTGTTGTTGCAAACGCCTATTCACACGCCTAAACATTTGTTAAAAGTACACACTGTGAGTGAAAACTAGATAGTCATACGCTATGAGGTTATTCGGGTATGGCGATTTCTTTGCCACCAGTTACTGTAGATTTATTTATTTACCTGAAAGCTAAGTTGTCAAGGAGCATATATGTACAAATTAGTAACCTTCCTTTCGTTTCTTTCTTATATTCAAAATTAGCAAATATACGTTCAGTACATAGATCCCTTTCAACAATTGCAGAGGAATGGGTGAAGGTTCTCTCTCTCTCTCTCTCTCTCTCTCTCTCTCTCTCTCTCTCTCTCTCTCTCTCTCGGTACACACAGAGGATATATGCAAACACACACACACACACACACACACACACACACACACACACACACACACACACACACACATATATATATATATATATATATATATATATATTGAAACACCCTGAAGAGAGCAGAGAGCTGGAAACAAGCTTGGTGTTTTTTTTTTAATCTCTTTTTTAATCACATTTTTAAACTTATATATATATATATATATATATATATATATATATATATATATATATATATATATATACATATATATATATATGTATATATATACATACACACATATGTGTGTGTGTGTGTGTGTGTGTGTGTGTGTGTGTGTGCGTGTGTGTATGTGTGTGTGTGTGTGTGTGTGTGTGTGTGTGTGTGTGTGTGTGTGTGTGTGTGTGTGTGTGTGCTTTCGTCAGGTAGAACATTCACTGCGTAATTTACACACACACACACACACACACACACACCACATATATATATATATATATATATATATATATATATATATATATATATATATATATCTTACCTGCTTTATTGTCAGGACATAGCTTTACAAGCACATGATTTATTTCATTTCTGTACTTGTATATCACGGTGTAAAGTTCTCATCTCCTCCACATCACTTGCGTCGTAAACAAACTAAATGTATGAAAACGAATCCATTATTGATTAGATACTGGCCTGGGAGGAGAGAGAGAGAGAGAGAGAGAGAGAGAGAGAGAGAGAGAGAGAGAGAGAGAGAGAGAGAGAGAGAGACGATTACGATTACTGATTAAGTTTAACAGACCAACAAATTCTGAAACTAAATTCATTTTAAGACTTAACTATTGCTAGTGATCCAGACGTCCAAGTTGTTGCAGCTATTATCTTGTCACTGAGAGAAAAAAAGTTTGTAGTATGTAACGGCTTCTTGTACAGATTGTGTCTGAAGAGAGAGTTGTATCTTTTAAGCATCGGGCTGCACAAGGGGGTACGTATGTGCATGATCTACCAGTCAGCTGCTGGAGTGTCACATGTGCTTCAGTGAAACAAATCTTAAACCCCTTCTCCATAGCTTTTTGTGTACGTTACACACAGTTTTCTTTGTTGAGTAAACTATTAAACTTACACAGTAAAATTATTTCTGACGTCATTTCACTTTCATTTTAGATTGCAACTCTGCAATGATGAACGTAAAATGCTTGGCAACATTAGAAGAAAAAAAAGAAGAAGAAGAAAAGAAAAAAAAAAAATATGGTGATCTGATTTTGGGGACCCTAAAATCAACAACAACAACACACAACAACAACAACAACACACAACAACAACAACAACAACACACACAACACACACACACACACACACACACACACACACACACACACACACACAATTATGCTGCTTTGTATTTTAGGGCCATAAAAATGGCACTGGTCCCTCACTAGTCAGTTCACTAAAATTTGCTAAAGTACAACTAAAGAGCTGGATCGAAAATGCTCCACAGTGTTTACCTTACTGCTATAGTCTTGTCTCATATGGGTTTTGCAGATAGTAGGAAAGGCCCATACAGTGTAAATGAAGTCGACTTTATTGCGTTTTTTCTTCTTGTTGTTAATTGTAAACACGTCCCAAGTAACTCTAAATGGATAGTGTTTTGTGTTCGCAGAAATTACAAGAACGTGGAACTGAACGAAACTAGTATTCGTTTTAATAACGAATAATTTCCAGGGGAAGAGAATAATCATGTGAGTCATTCATTATTAATTGCTAAAACGTGCAGTAATCAACAGAGAATATATTTATATGTGAATATTGCGAATGAAAATGTAGTATAACATGAGACTATTTCTTTTAAAAAGAATGAGCTCTTGAAAGGTTAATTTAGAATTGATCAGCATTGTCCCATAATTATGCGCAAGTTATTTTTTTGTATCAGCTATGATAACTAACGGTGATGTTGACATAGAACATGTTTTTACAGTACGTATTTTCTTAAGAGTGTTAGCATGGGAGAAATGAGATGCACTAAAAGCACACCACAGCAAAAACAAAAAAACAACAAACAAACAATCCCCCCCAAAAAAAAACAACAACAAACAAACAAACAAAAAAAACAAAACAGATATCTGTCAATGGACAACATAAAAGAGACATGCAGACCAAGGATTGTTTCTTAAATGGGATTTTCTTCCGTTTTTTTCCCCTTTAACTTTCATTCTTGTTATTAATTTCTGTTTTTGCTCGTTTTCTTCTGTTATTTAGAAATAATGTATGAAACTGGTAAGAAAAATGGAAGTAAAAAGAGAGACAATATAGCAGAAATATTGAATAGATGTAATAGATATTGACGATCTCCCCCCCCCCCCCCCCCCACCCCCCCCCCCCCCCCCCCCCCCACCCCCACACACACACACACACACCCTTATATTGGTGTAAAATAGAACTACATGGCAGATGAAGAGTTATCATCACTACATCCCGTTGAGTACCGCTTTGAAGTGGATGAAGTAAGCAGCCTTTTTTGTCGCCGGGTGCATTGTTTTGCCTCCAAAACAAAAATAGCATAAACCAGCGATAAAGTGGTAGCCAAAGGCGACAAAACGGCATTTGAATGTTCTACAGGTTAAACGAAAAATCTGTTCATAATATCAAACTTCCAACAATCATTTCAAAGTGGATTAAACCTTTTGTGCAAGGTATCTAGATTTTGTATTTAGAGAACATTCACGCTATTTGACATGACGCATTTCAATTAAAAGAAAAAGCACCTCACTTGGCTCAAAATAAAAGCGCGTAGTAGCTGATTGAGAACACACACACACACACACACACACACACACACACACACACACACACACACACACACACACACACACACTTAGAATTAATGGAAAACCTTTTTTCATGTTCAGGCAAGAGCATTACAACCACACTGTCTGCACCAGTACAAAGTGTTGCATTATAAGAATTGTCGTTGTTATCACTACACAGAATGAATACTTTAGTGCACTAAACTTTTGGGGTTGGGCATTTACAAATAGGGCAGAACAACTAAGAGGCATGTCCGTGATGTACAACTCAGAAATCGCTTTAGCTTTATTGTATGGCAATTCAAACGAAGTGTTTTGAAGTAAACAATCTCTCACCACCAACATTCAGTTGCGTCAAATCTAAGATGACAAGTCACAATGGGACTCCTTGCGGGATTATCAAGTAACTGACACTAAACCACGTCTGTTCTTCCAGTAATTAGAAAATCTAACCGGAATGAAAGTGTCTCTATACACGGCCTATATTAACTGAATATTAAAAAGATAAATAAATCACCATCGCCATCACCACTAAGACCATTTGCCACGGCAACCATGCTGTTTAAGAATCCTCTAACTCACTTACCTTTCTCCCATACCGCAACTGCTACTGCCATATTATCACCAAAAGTGGTAGCAATCATGTCTTTATTTATTTTTCTTTTTATTATTTTGATCATCATCATTACATTATCATTGTTTTTATCAGAAATATAACTATCGTCATTACTATCTCGACTCACACATTGTGTCCTTCTTGACAGCCCTGTTTTCATGCAGCGCCCATCTTGCGTTGAAGTGAATGAAGATAAGTGACTGCTCGTTCATTTTCGTTGTCTTCAGTGTTTTGTATCTTGCCTGCAGACGACCTAAGAGGACAAAACGCGTCGTGTTTTGTCTTGTGATTCGTTTGTCTACGTTTTCTTGGCGGTTAGCTATTAAGCACATTTAAAATTTGACTTTAGGAATGTTTGTTTCTCTTATCCTGGTTTAGTTTTCCTTTTTCTTTTCACAAATAATTAGTCTTGTTTGTAATTTGAGCTGTTCTTGCTCGCCGTCCTCTTCCTTTCTGTAACTCAAGCAATATTTTCAAATGGTACTTTCCTGTGTAAAAACTTTATAAATGAAATGTCTGATACGATGACATGTCCACTAATGATGTGATATTCAGGAAGCTGTATTATGCAGTTTAGCAGAATATTCGGACATAATCTCATCAACTTGTTTCTTTGTTTTATCAATACACTGCTTTTTTTCTTCAGTTAAAAGGAGCTGAATGTTCAGAAGACGTCATGATTCACGTTCTTGCCAAACATTGGTTTAAAGTAAAATGTAGTGCTGTTGCAGCAATATGATGGATGCCTTTTGATATTTTGACAAGGCTTTGCATATATGATTTTGCATGGATGGCATTTTTTTTTATCTTCATATGCTAGGGTCAGAAAGTATTCGTGGCCATTTTGCGTGAGTCAATCTTAATATACGACTCTGCAACAGCTGCACAACACTCACGTGAAGACGTGCGGGTCTTCATGTCTCTTTGTAGCGGCTTGTCGACGTTTCACACATAGTGAAACTAGGCACAAACAGGGCCATGGTTCTAGCTCCTACCATCAAAAAGCTCCAGTACTTCACCTCTAACTCATGTTGCCATCAACAACACAAAATTAAAACCATGGACAAGTTATGCTATACAGGCAATGATGTGAATACCACACAATCTGTGGACTCGAAGATGACGCTCCAGAGACCAGAGACCAGCCATTCTTTTAGCGGGTTCGTTAAAAAGAAATTGTTCAAAGATCGCGGCATCAGATTGTCCACTTATTTTGCCTTGCGCAAATCATTAGTTGCGTGTGTTATTTTGTATTGCTGTGATACATTAGCAACCAACTAATGGCACACCCAACAGCTGTAAGGAGAGCACCAGCTCGTTAGTGCATCTTTCTAAATGGCCGACATCTTCTCTGGAATGCCAGCTCGGAATAGTGGGCAATGGGAAAGACAGATGGACTCCAGGAAGGCTGGTACCATATTCAGAGGAACTAATGGACTGTAAATAGTGAACGCACTTTGTGACCTAGACGGTGTTTTTTTTTTCTTCATTTCACAGAGCTATTCTCTCTCTCTCTCTCTCTCTCTCTCTCTCTCTCTCTCTCTCTCTCTCTCTCTCTCTCTCTCTCTCTCTCTCGTTAAAAATTCGTCGCCGAATGCTTTCTTTTTTTCAATTTAGCGAAAACTAGCCCCTATTTCTGCTCCAGAGTGTAATCGCTGTAGGAACAATGGTCACAGTGATTACTCCCCAGGAAAATTAACGAAGAAACTGCTTCCCCGTTGGTTAGAGAGTTGTTAACCCATCTTTATATATCTGGTACGTGTAATCCCATGTTCATGTGCAGTTCGTTTAATGCACAAAAAATTGGGCAAAATTCGTAATTGATTCGACATTTGTAAATCCGTTGTCTAATGTCATTTTTTTAACTTAGCAAAAGCTTTACTACAGTTGATGAACTTAAGAAAATGCACTTATTAATATGTGATTCATGGAAATAACATTTCAGCTGTACCGTTATTTGCTGATTGCAGAATTATTGAAATCTAACAGCGACTGAATGTATATATGCAGAATAATTGAAATCTAACAGCGACTGAATGTATATATAGTCCCATGCGACATTATCCATAATACGTGAGCAAAGATCCACAGTCAGCAGCGATATAGATTACGTTTCGTTTTGATGAAAAAACAGTCACTGACTCCACACCACTTTGACAGTGGTAACTTTCTCATTGAACAGCACAGTGCAAACAGAAGGTTGTAGGATCGGTGAAAGGTCATACACTACAAATAAAAAGAGCTGATAGACATATAACATTTTCAGTTCATTTCTAACACCATCTATTACTGGCCTGTAGCGCGTTGTCCTGAAAAAGGCGCTTGATGATCGCTGAAGTGCAAACAGTGTTATTGCATTGTGCATTGAGCAGCAGACGAGCAAAATACAGATAAAGTTATGGCAGTGAAAAGAGACAAAAGCACACGGATATGTAGCAGGATCTGGCCTAGAAGAAAAAGAAGTAGAAGAAGAAGACCGACTGAATGAGTGAACGACTTGTTGAGGGCATGACTGATCAAACGGTAAAAAGTATCATCACCACAGCTCTGAGTACTTTTCAGTGCCTTTCAGAATCAGTCCTTAAAACTCGGAGAGAGCATTCTTCCCCATTACACTGCCCTGTTACTTGCCTTGTTACAGAAATCTATTCATGTGCAGATCCAGTCAACTGCGTGTCTTTTCTTAATTAGCTATTCTTTATCAACCCATTAACTTCTCACCCATTTTCACCCTTCCCAGGAAAAGTGATCAACTATGCATTGCTGTTTGGAATGTGTGCCCCAAAGCCGACTTTTTGAAGGGAGCTCATACCGTCCATTGATCAAAACCATGCCAGAATGTATTAACGGAAAAACATATACAATGCCCATTTTCAAACAGGCAGTTGCTTCTGTTCTTTTTTTTTTTAACGTTCATCAGTAGGTGACTGTGAACACTGATGACAAGCTCTAAATTTGTTCTCGTTGCTTATTGAATATGAATAAATATTTGATATTTTGTAACTTTTCCTCTGTTCATTTCTTCTGAGAGACCGTTATAAAGATTTCAATAAAATCTCTGCTGTGAATAGTTTCGGTTTTATTTTATTCAGAGTTCATGATCCTTAATTGTGACTTCCTTATCAAAGTATCTCTTTTTTCAACAAAGTTCACAGTGTCGCATAGCATATAAAATACGAGATCTGCACAATGACAGTTTAACTACTAGTTGACCATTTGTGTAGGTTACGTACAAAGCAAGGGCATTTTGTCCTGTTCCCGAACTGTACAGATTTTTTGCTTGATTCACGTGTTAGGCATCAGCAGTGCCAAGTTCACGTATTGGGCAAAGATCTGTTCGTTGCATAAACTGAGTAAGAACATGAATGTTAATTAACATATGCATGTGGGTATTTACAATAGTAACTATTATCACAAGGGCCTAGTTTGTTTGTCAGGTTGCCTGTCATTGTGTGACCGAGGACAGAAATGATGACGTGCACATCTGACTGATCTGGGGATCATAGTCCAGGGGTTGTGAAGGTAACATCCTAGTTGTTTCCTTCGGTAGCGCTCGATGATGGTGTCATAACACTTACCTGCTCTCAGGAGCAATTCAACTCCGTTTCATGTGATGTTCAGTGTGACCATCATCTAGTTTTTACACCAAAGGGCTTTTTGATAGACTTGTACTTTTCGCTCAACACCAGAATCCTGGTTTTGTCCGCTGACTGAGGCTAATTATTTTGAGAGAGAGAGAGAGAGAGAGAGAGAGAGAGAGAGAGAGAGAGAGAGAGAGAGAGAGAGAGAGAGAGAGAGAGTAATTGGAAACTGAGGAATTAATTACAGCAGTATGATACTTTAGACTTTTCTTCACTTGGTGATGAGATGAGTGTCGTTTCTGCTTTTACATCGTTCCCTTGATGTCACTCCAGTTTTCACGTAAACTTTACATTTTGTTGTCTTTGAAAAGGAGCAGAAGCTCGAAATATTCCAGTAGATTGTCTTACACACACACACACACACACACACACACACACACACACACACACTCACTCTCACTCTCTCTCTCTGTCTCTTCTCTCCCCCCCCCCCCCCCCCCTCTATCTCTGTATATATGTATCTAGGTGTGCATATGTGTATATATGTATCCAGATATGTATGTCTGTATGTATGAATGTAAGTATGTATATTTGTATGCATGCGTGTGTGTATGCATGTAAGTGTATGTGTGTATGCAAGTCTGTCTGTATGTCTGTATGCATACATGCATGCATGCATGCATATATGCATGTAAGTATGTATGCATGCATGCGTGCAAACGTTCATGCATGCATGTATGTGTGTATGTAAGTATGTATGTATGTATGTATGTATGTATGTATGTATGTATGTATGTGTCTGTCTGTCTGTCCATTTATCACGTTTATCTATGTAGCTTTTAAAGGTTTTGAGAAATTTTTTATTCGATTCCTAAGGAAACTGTGGACACCAATTCTTACCAAAAATGGCATAAATGGTATGCTTTACAGTACAGCGTCAGAAGTATGGATGAAAATATGAAAGTTGAAATAAAAAGTAAGGCTATGTTCAGTGACCGCTATATATGAATGCAATGGGCTGGAAATCAAAATGTTTTCAGTCTTGTTGTGAGTTTCTTATTTATGAATAAAACTATCTCTTGAGATGATTGAAAAGGGTCGGCTTTGTAACTTACATCTAGACTGATAAAGTAGTGAACTTATTTTTTGCTGACAACATTGTGTTGTTATCTAAAGCTGCTATTGGAACAGAAAGCCATCTGAAGAGTTTATGCTCTGCTGCACCAAGACATGAGCTCATATTAGAGAAGCTTGACGTTATTTTATCAAAACAAAAAAAAAAAAAAAAAAAAAAAAAAAAGGCACAGCCACATTTAAAGGAGAAACATGCACAATTAAAAGAAACATTATTTAACGCACCTTGGTGTACAAAATCAATGTGCACAATAAGTCATATGCCTCGCATTTATATGAAATGAAATAGCATATCATTACAGTGCTCTTCAGTTTAATCGACTTTTACAGATGCATACACACATTATTCATGACACCCTCACTACCTGACAACACAAATAAGAATAATCTGAATAATTGTGATCTGCTTTGACATGTGACAACACACTAATGTGCTCTTAAATCAGCAACTACAGGGCAATATACAACAAAGTGAACGTCATCCCCTACACCAGCTCCACACCTAGGGCACTACAAAGTCAAGTTCTCTTTCTCATGCCTTTGACTAGGCAGTGCCATGTCAGGAACACTGAATCTAAACTGTGTTCAAACAGATTTTTCTATGTATCTGTTCATTTATGATTCTGTTTATGGTTCTGCCAAATGATTTATTTAAAAATGCACAGAGAGAACCTGTCACTAGTTTGGACATGACAATCCCAGTGATCACATCTACAGTGTATCGTGCGTTGCTTAAAACAAAACAAAACAACTACAACAACAACAACAACAACTACACAACAACAACAACAACAACAACAACAACAAAGAAAAATAAACCTTTCAAATGCGACACATACATTTGATTTTGCCATACAAACGTTTTTTTTTTTCATGACAACATGAACAATTTCGAACATGGGTTGTAGTAATTTTACCTCTATTGTCAATGCCATATAATGTTTTGTATACGTGTGTCCGTTACCATGCATTGGAATCACCTTGAGCCAACATTTAAGCACTTGAAATATAAATCAATGTAAATGGGAGATCTTCCAGGTTCACCATATACCATATCATTTGGGGTGCGTCTGTCCACACACACACACACACACACACACACACACACACACACACACACACACACACACACACACACACACACACACACACACACACACACACACACAAAATCGTTTCAATTCAAAACAGTACAATCTTTCATGACCTGTTTCAAATGTCACAAGCTCAGCACCATACTGGACCCTTGGCTGAACTTGTGCATCAAACAACTTTAAAAGTAAATCAGCCGCACTTTTTACAAACGTGTAGATAACATTCAACACTCACAACGGCCCGTTTTCCTCTGCTCACAAAGGTTGATATATGCAAACATGAGAATGAGTTTTGTGGGAAAAGATACCTAAATACTTACATGCGTTTACAAGTGATATTTTTATTTGTCATAAACTCATCTCTCACCTGCAGCAAAATAACTACGCTTATGGAAATCTGAAACCCATGTTTTGTCTACATTTACCTTAGGGTTAAGTCCCTGTGCTGCAGAGTACAAACTCTTCAAATGGGATTGTAAACCCATAACACTTAAAGATATCACTACAAATTTATTCGGATAAAAGAAGTAAGCAACTCAATCAGACTGAATGTAACACAATGCCAACCCTTTGCAATCATCTTAAGATATGCTTCATTTACAAATAAGGAAAATAGAACAAGCCTACAAATATCTCATTATCTCACTGTCTAATCCATGGTGTATGTATACACTGATCACTACACTCAGCATTTCTTTTTTATTTTGACTTTCATATTTTCATCCATTCTTCTAACACAATTCTAAAGTTTACCCTTTGTGTCTTTTTTAAAAAATAAAATCTGGTCTTCACAGTTTCCTTGAAATCGAGCTGAAAGGTTTCTCAAAATCAATGAAAGCAGCATGGATAATCGTGATAGACAGACAGACAGACAGATAAACAGACAGACAGACAGATAGGAAGATGCCCAGACAGACTGCGAGACACACATATCCATCCGTCCATCGATTCATCCATCTATCTATCAGTGGATCCATTCATACATCCACCTATACATACATGCATAATTGCTTACATACATATATGTATACTTAATGTATACATACATGCATACATACATACGTACGTACATACATACATATATGCGTTCACACATGCATGCATAAATTCATCCATACATGCACTCTTAAACACACACACACACACACACACACACACACACACACACACACACACACACACACACACATATATATATATATATATATATATATATATATATATATATATATATATATATATATATATATATATATATATATATATATATATATATATATATATATATATATATATATATATATATATATATATATATATATGATAAAACAAATAAATTCCAAGGATAAGTACCGAGCACCATTCCAGCAACTTACAGAGCAGCTAGGTATTGCAATGACTGCAAGAAATATTAAATTATAAACAAAGCTTGTTCTTATGTCTCAGATTGTAGAAATCTGAGACATAAGAGCAAGCTTTGTTTCTAAGAGAACAGACACAAGAGCAAGCTTGACATAAGAGCAAGCTTTGATTATAATTTAATATTTCTTGCAGTCATTGTAACACCTAACTGCTCTGTAAGTTGCTGGAATGGTGCTCGGTACTTAACCTTGGAATTTATTTTTTATTGTAATTTTGTCCCTTGTGGATTCATTCCAAGAATTGGCCCTCAGCACTTGTGTCTGAAGAGGTTATCTTTTATATTTTCTACTTTTCACAGGAAAATGTAGTTTGTTTTGCTCTTTCATGATTTTCTTTTGCTTCTTAGATGGTACCTTTGGTTAGTTTTTGAAAACTCAACAAACATACTACGGTATTGCACACCAGCCTTTTTCTGGTATAGCATTCTTCTTAAAACCGAAAAGGCAGAGGAGTCAAGTTACCACTTTCCGTGGTCACTGAGGAGAAACAATCAGATTTCGAAATATCGATATCTGACCAGGAGTTATATGTTAGTGAGCTTTCTCCCCAGTGGAGATGGTCTCTCGCCTCGGAGACTATAAGCTTGCTGAAGGTTCATTTTGAGAAGCATTTATGATTCCCCATTCACCCACTCAAGCACATACTGTCAGTTAGACAGAATCATCTACCACTGCAGATATGAAGGCTTATCACCCCCCTATTTCTACAATCTGAGACATAAGAGCAAGCTTTGTTTATAATTATATATATATATATATATATATATATATATATATATATATATATATATATATATATATAGTGCTGAACAATTAAGTAGTGGGGGGAAAAACAAGTGCAGGTTAACAATTCTTCCATCATTATAGTAATTACTTGGCAAAGATTTGAAAATTGAGAGGAAAAAAAAAATGAAGATGAAGCAAACGTGAAAATGCATATCATGCATATGAAAACCCTTCTCTAGCTGCATGAGGAAACTATCGCAATCCCTCCCGAAGGCAGATCTATATGTGTCGCCTGCTCCGAGGCCTTTCATCCGCTGGATCGGACACATCAGGGAGACACGGCTGATTGTGTCTGTTCTCTTGGCATCAGATAGAGACACACCACAGTCCATAAATTCTGTGGTGTTCCGACCGCCAAGGGTTCGAAAAAGAATCCAACAGCACTCCCATAGCAGCCAGCGAAAAGTAGTAGAATTAAACAAAACGAAAGTGTGGAGAGGAAAGAAGTTGTTGAAAACTAAGAACATTACGCAATATATATATATATATATATATATATATATATATATATATATATATATATATATATATATATAGAGAGAGAGAGAGAGAGAGAGAGAGAGAGAGAGAGAGAGAGAGAGAGAGAGAGTAAATTAATCTGTTGTGTTATGAGGACGACAAAAATGTAGAGTTCAGGTCAAATCTGAAGCGACACGATGTGAACGATGTAAGCCCAGGTGTGCTGTGACACTTATGTCATCGCCAAGTGAAGTAAAGTCTTAAACACATCATACTTTTGTGATTAGATTCCCTCCATCTCCACTAGCGCGCACACACACACACACACACACACACACACACACACACACACACACACACACACACACACACACACACACACACACTTCGAACAAAATTCAGCAAAAAAGTTTAAATGTATGTGTGGAGAAAGGGTTGGAGTTGAACATCTATTAATTTACTGTCCAAGAGCAAAGGAAAATATTAGCAAAGCTGGTGACGATACTCCATCTGATGGATCCGGTTCCCTGTCTCTAGCTAGATTATTAAATGACTGGTTTTATCTTTACACAATTTGCAAAAGTTTGTCACGTAGTTCAGTTGGTAACCGTTCCTCCTTCTACACATTAATTGACCTGCATCGTACTACCTATCCAAATATGACTGACAGTGCTAAGAACTGACAAAGTGGTCCATTGGGCGCGATCCCTATAGTTTTACATATTGTGTAATTGTTTTTTTTCACTTTATATCATGTTTTCTGAGGTGCGGGGGGGGGGGGGGGGGCTTTATTTGTTCTTGTAATTGAATCATACAGGCATCCACATGTTCACACACACACACACACACACACACACACACACACACACACACACACACACACACACACACACACGCACGCACGCACGCACGCACGCACGCACGCACACACACACACACACACACACACACACACACACACACATATACACGCATGCGGTCACGCACACTCATACACACTCGCATCGTCTGATATCACTTTCAGTGGGAAGACGTTAAAATGAAGAACAACAACAATGCACTCTCTCTCTCTCTCTCTCTCTCTCTCTCTCTCTCTCTCTCTCTCTCTCTCTCTCTCTCTCTCTCTCTCTCCATTTTGGAGCGATCATTACGCCATCAATGGAATGGAAAATTTACAAAGCAACTAGCCTCTTAGTCAGCGGGAAAAGGCCAGGATTCTGATGCTGGGCGAGAAGTACAAGTCTACTAAGAAGCCCCTTGAAGTAAAAACTAGATGGTTCGCTGACACTTGCATGAAATGCAGCTGAATTGAAGGTGAGAGCAGGTAAGAGCTATTACAACATCATCGACCACTACCAAAGAAAACTAAGCAGTCGCCTTCAGAACCCCTGAGCTGTGGTGTTCAGATCAGTCAGATGTGCACGTCTTCACTTCTGTCCCTGGGTAACGCAACGACAGGCAACGTGACAAACAAACTAGGCCCTTGTGATAATATTGTAAATACCCACATGCACGTGCTAAACAAAATTCATGTTCTTACTCAGTTTATGCAATGCACAAGTTTTTGCCCAATACGTGAAATTGGCACTGACGCTGCCCAACACGTGCACTAAGCAAAAACCCTGCATAGTTTGCGAACATAGCAAACCGCCCTTGCTTAATACATAGCATGCACAAACGGGTCAATTGCAGATAAACAGTCATTTTGTTTAGATTTCCTATTTCATAAACGATGCACAATTGTAAACTGTATTGAAAAGAGAGCTACTGTGATAAGGAACTGACAATTAAGGATAATGAACTATGAAACACAAAAGAAATCAAACCAAACCAAACCAAAACAAACACACACACACAATAACTAAACCGTTCACAGTGAAATCCATATTGAACTCTTTCCTATGGTCTATCAGATGTAATAAAAGGAGAAAAAGTCACACATATCAAATTATAATTCATATTCAGCGCGAGCGAAACAGAACAAATGAGAGTTGGTTATCCGTGGTCACAGTTACCTACTGATAAACGTTACAAACGAACAGAAGCAGATGACTGTTTAAAAGTGGGCAGTGAATGTATATTTCATTGAATCCATTCTGACATGGCTTTGATTATTGGCTTGTATGAGCCCCCTACAAACAGCAAGTTTTGAGGCACAACCTCGAAACAATAATGCATATTTTTACTATGAGGAACTTTCCTAAGAAGGGAGCAAGTGAATGAGCAGTTTTACTGGTTGACAAAGTATTGCTAAAACAGACGGGAAGGACAGTTAAATAAATTTACACGCGCGACAGATTTCTGTGAAAAGGCAAGTAACAGGGCAGTATAATGAGACGAATGCCCTCTCTGAGTTTTGAGTACTGATTCTGAAAGACACTGAAATCTACTCAGGGTTGTGGTGATGATAGTTTTACCGTTTCATGTCGTCAACCGGTGGCTTCACTCATTCAGCCGGTCCTCTTCTCCCACTTCTCTTTCTTCTAGGCCAAATCCTGCTACACATTTCTGCGCTTTTTTTCACTGCCAGAAGTGTACTTATACTGTGCTCATCTGCTGTGCAATGTGTTGATGGAAAAACAGCAATTACCGGACGCTTTTTTTTCAGGACACTGCTCTACAGACCAGCAATGGATGATGTTAGAAACGAACTGAAAATGTTACATGTTTGTCAGTTCTCTTTCTTTCTACTGCATGGCCTTTTAAGATTCCGAAAACGTTCTGTTTGTGTTTCCTTTTCAACGAGGAAGGCAAGACCATCTAATTGAGGCTGAATAGGTGACTATCTTCATGAGAATGAAACACGGAATCTATATCATTGTTTGCGGATGATAGCCCATGTGACTATTTCTGGATTCAGTTGCTCGTACAATTAATGCATTATGCAATCTGTGAACAACAGATCCACTGTGACTTTGTTATTTCCACAGATCACATACCAAAAAGTGCATGTTGCTTAAATTCATCGACTGTGGAGAGCTTTTGCTAGGTTAGAAAACGCAACAACTTTCAAAATTTCTCGTATTATGCAAACCTTTGTGCATTATATGAACCGCACAAGAACATGGATAATGTGTACCACATACATGGAGATGGGTTAGCAGTACTCTAACCCACTGGAATCCAATTTTTCGATAATGTTTCTAGGACCTAGTCACTGATACCATTGTTTCTACAGTGATTCCATTTTGGAGCTCAGACAGAGGCTACGTTCTCTAAATTAATTAAAAAAAAGCATTAGGCAACGGGTTTGTCAATGTCACGAGTTACTATATGTGCACGCACCTGTGTGTGTGTGTGTGTGTGTGTGTGTGTGTGTGTGTGTGTGTGTGTGTGTGTGTGTGTGTGTGACACAAACACATTCACGCAAAGGGTACACACACACACACACACACAAACACACACACACACACACACACACACACACACACACACACACACACACACACACACACACACACACGTTGTCTGTAAGCCTATCTATCCATATATTTTGAACAAAAAGATTTGCTGTAGTTGAAGACTGTCCAGTTTAGATATTTACACATTGTGGCGACGCAGTTCAATCTCAGTGACATGTAAATGCTGTGGCTGCCAGCGTATGAACTTATGATCAGATGAACATAATAATCAACTCAATATCAATTCAGTGGGATTCAAGCCATTTCAAAAACTGATCTTCCCTGTAGTTCCTCCTCCACTTTTCTGCCAGTGTGTTGAATGAATACATGAAAGGGTTAAGTGCAGAGTTTAAGGGTAGTACAAACACAGCCAGGGCTACGTTGACTTCAATTGGAATGGACACGTCAGTTGAAGCCAACAGCCCACATATTCCGACAGGAAACCAGCACATGAAATCCGTCACCGCTATACTGATCAACCGCTGAGCTATGGTTATATCATGTGACACTTTTGTTGTGTTGGTTTTCAAGGAATTGGTCTGTATGGTCCAGTAAATGAAAGCCTGGCCAGCAGAGATGAACAAAAACAGAACAAAATTAAAGATGATAAATATACTGAAGGAATAAACATAACCTTTGAATCGGTGTCCCATGACTGGTAGTGGGATACAGATACCTGTCTGGCCATAAAAGTCCCAGTGTGATGTCACTGGAAGCAATGGTACTACAGCCAGAACCAAACCAATCAGCCAGGTGAGTACACAGGCCATTGTTGCCGACGTTTTCTCAAAATCGCTTAGGGCTGAATGGAAAGTGGAGGACGATGAAGCGATCGACTGTGATTAGCAAGATCATCAAAGCTGATACCTCGCTGGACAACAAAGACAAAACCCCAGCCATTTTACAAGTCACACTGCTTTTCCACAGGTCATCATGATGCAGGTATCTTCCACGAAATTCTTTATCGGCCACACCCCAATGACAGCAATGTAGACGCCCATCAGAAAGTCAGCCACGATAAGATGTATGACAAAGACATGGAAGCCGCTTGAAGAAGCTTTGCTCCTCACCAGCAAACGTGCACAGAAACAGAAGACGTTTCCAGTCACTGACAGACATGCCACCAGCCACAGAAACAGACGGTACGACCATGACTGCAATAAATCTTCACATGAAGAAAGGTCGTCTTTTGGAGCGTGACAGGACGATTCAGCGAAGTTAGGTGGCAGAATTTCATTGCAACAGAGCTTGTAATTTTGGGTATATATCATTTTCAAGGTTGAAAGACATTCGAAGAGATCAAGTGGAAACGTTCCAACGAAAGTGCCACCCATATGCAGTTCAGTCAACTGTTGTGTGAACCGAAATCCATTCGGGCTGATAGTGTGGATGGCACTGTAGGTTAAGTTCAGTATCTGTAGTGCAGGAAATAGTGAGAAGACTCAGTTTCTAAAACTGTCAGAGATGTATAGGACAGATCCACTGTTCTCAGTGTAAGTTGCTGAACATTATATAAAACATCATAATATATGAAAATGAGAGGGTTTTTAGATAGTGACAATGCTCGTAGATTTTTTAAGCCTATAAAACGTGTTGCATTAACATGCCGGAACTGATTGTCACTGAGATCAATAAATCTTAAGTTGAAGAGATTCAGGATAGGAAAGAGAATTAAAGAGCATCTCCTTAAAATCAGCTGGAAAAGGTATGTAAGATTATTGACATCAGACAGTGTCATACCTGAAGCTGTTGCATCCAAATAGCGGAGCTGAGGGTATAGAAGGCGGAGAAAGGCTGGTAGCAGAGGAATGTGTGACCTTGACAGAGACAACCCACAGGACAAGTCATATTACAGAATATAATTCATCATCACGCAGTGGGCAATGAGGCCAGTCATCACACATGTGGTCACTGTGTACACAGGCGCTGACGCTCTGCACTTAAAAAATCCTGGACACGCCAAAGTGCACACATCCCTCTTCATCCTGGTGGTCAATACAGTCGTGCATCCCATTGCATCGTGTGTAGACAGGCAGACAGTCGTTCATGTAACCAGGACAACGATAGTGACTGTCAGGACAGGACTCGGTGTGATTCATAGGAACTGACTTAAATTCTGTCGATCCCGTTGAAGTTGATCAGAGCAGGAGATGGGAAACAAGGGTGTATAATGGGTATCTTCCTGAACACATCACAGCTCTCTTCGTCTGATTCATCTTGACAGTGGGACACTTGGTCACACAGCTTCATGTAGTGGAGACACTGACCATTTGAACACGTAAATTTATGAACACAATGAGGGTGGAAACAGATGGATTCATCGCTGCCATCTGACAGTCTCTTACATGATCACATACCAGGGTATATGACAATGTAAAGATCTCATCACTGCAAGCAAACAGAGGCTGAAATATGGCACTATGGTCTGATATATATGTCATAATTTTGTGTATATGTGACAACTGTCTGGAAAAATTACAATATGTAGCCTCATTTTGACACATTTTATATGGAGTAGAGCCACACAAGAAAACGGTGTGTGTCACATGATCACCAAAACACTTTGTTACAGTCTGATGTTCTGTTAGCCATGTGTTTGTGCTGATCATCAACATTCCTGAAACGTGTATTGTCTGGTTTGTTTGAATTCACACACTGATCCACTGAAACGACGCTGTACGTTCACTGCGCAAATGTTATTCCCCAGTGACATCGTTCCACGCACTGTTGTATGGCACTGTTTCTCTCCAGAGTGCAGAATATTAGTTCTGAAAGAGTGATAAATGACAAAAAGATCATGAAGAATCTCGTGTCTGTACATAGTTGGCACTGACATGCTATTTGAATAATATCCTACCCATTTGTGGCGTAACCTACCCTCGTGCATATTCGCTACGCGTTTAAGATAATGAAAACCTTGACACATACACTTGGGGAAATTTAATGTGCCACCTACAGATTTACACTGCTGATTGCCAAATGTTATAGCATCAGTTTCATTAACGTTAAGGAAATGAGTAAGCGTGATAAATCTGTAGCAGCTATTACAAAATGCCACCAAACCCTGACAAGTTGGACTGCTGAAGGGACAGTGTTTTGTTTCATCCCGTCCATCTTCACACTCTGTCTGGTGGTTGCAGGCCAGGTGCTGATGGAAGCTGGCATAGTGATCCACAGAGCAGTTCCACAGACCACTAGGTAGTCGCTGAG
>JADBJO010024138.1:10000-22500 GCA_016801955.1 Conus betulinus | reverse complement strand
AACCTCGATTTATAGTCTCATTCGAAGGAGAGTATGGGAAATGGAGTCAGAACCAATGTTAACTCCAAGGAAAAATTCCCCTGTACCGAAACAGCCCGGCAGAGATTTGAACCCGCAATCCCAGATTCACCGAGACTACGAGTCCGGCGCTCTACCACTGAGCTATTCCGGCTCCCATTTCAAGGACTGAAATTGAAGAGGCGATCTAGCAAGAAGGAAAACGTTGCACAGATTGAACGAAGAGTACAGGTGTCATTCGAGTGTGTCTCAAAAGCTCGGTTTTATCACTGTGAGGCCAAAATATCTTCAGTGTAGAATTTGGAAAGTGTCGGGTCCATGTTACCGATGAAAACAATCTGTCTTGCTCATCAACCTTCTTGTCTATTCTGCAAGATGTCTTCAATAATGATGATGATGATGGTGATGATGACGATGATGAAGATGATGATAAAGATGATGATGATGATGATGATGATGATGATGATGATGATGATGATGATGATGATGATAACAGGAATGATGATAATGATAATGATAATAACAATAACAAAACAGTAACAGTAATAACGATTATAATTATGAAAGAAGAAGAAGAAGGAGAAAGAAGAAGAAGAAGAAGAAAAAAAAAAAAAGAAAACGGAGAGAAAAAAAGGACAGGAAGAATAGGAACAATAACAGCAATACTGAGGAATTAATATAATCACAACAAAAGTGAAGAAGCCTTTACTCAGAGTAGACTGTCTTAGTATAGATCAGAGAATATAAAACTGTCTGAGTGGTTCCTTTCTAATGCTCCCCCCAAATTAGATTTAATAGCATGAAACAAGATCTGGTCCACGATACAGATGTCTCATTTTTAATCAGTCCTTCTAGGTGTTCTGTAGGCTACTATACTGTGTGCTCTCAAAGTTGGAGAGAGAGGGAAGCTGCCCTGTACATGGCTCGTTGTTGATGTTCCCAATGAGCGGGGTTTTTTAGATTGTCGCGCTCATCTTTTACCTATTATTGTTATTAGCGTCTATCATGAGCAACAAATCCAATATGAAAAGCTTTAGAGAAAGTCGTATAAATGAGAGAGAGACAGACAGACAGACAGACAGACAGAGAGACAGGCAGACAGACAGAGAGAGAGAGAGAGAGAGAGAGTGTGTGTGTGTGTGTGCGTGTGTGTGTGTGTATGTGTGTGTGTGTGTGTGTGTGTGTGTGTGTGTGTGTGTGTGTGTGTGTGTGAGAGTACAACTTTGAGTTAATCTGACAATAAATTGGTTTCAGTCAGTCAGTCAGTGTGTGTGTGTGTGTGTGTGTGTGTGTGTGTGTGTGTGTGTGTGTACGCCAGTATAGAAGGATATTGAGTGGGAACCGAGGCACGCGCTAGCTGGAAACAAGTCTGCCGCAGACAACACGCGCTTTCTGGCTGTGGGCAAGCGAAAGTTCATCCGCATGGGCGTATGGCCACATGCCACAGATAGGATTCTGCACTTAAAAAAAAAAAAAAAAAAAAACTGTATGACCCATGTAAGCGTTCTGAGCCTTCCATAAGTTTGAGCCAGCATTTTAAGCTAAACTGATAATTGATCAAATGAAAACTCCCCACCAATTATTTTCTTTGTTTGGGGTTTGGGGGGGGGGGGGGGGGATGGGAGGAAGGGATTTTCATCGATGAAATTACTATGATTTTCATCGATGAAATTACTATCTTCAAATACATGACCGTCCCCTCAGTTGACGTCCCGTTTCAGGCCTTTGCACTCACCCCTGACCCTATCTTTGTGCTTGGAGCCATCTGGCTTGTACCAAAATGAGGAGAATCAACTTTCAGACACAATGAAAACAAAAACTCTTAAAAACAATCCAACTGCGCCAGTCTATAAATACTCGACTTCTTAAACAAACCCTGTGGGCATTACATTTTTGGTGTGCAGCCTGTGCATTTGTGTATGGATGCAGTTCTGACGTGAGCGTAGGGCCCCCACAAACATTCCTGCAAGTTCCCACATTGTTTCAGCTTCAGTTTCAGTTTCATCAAAGAGGCACCACAAACATCCCTGCAAGTTCCCACATTGTTTCAGCTTCAGTTTCAGTTTCATCAAAGAGGCACCAAACATCCCTGCAAGTTCCCACATTGTTTCAGCTTCAGTTTCAGTTTCATCAAGGAGGCGTCACTTCATGCGGACTAGTTCAAACACACTACACCACATCCACCAAGTTTTGAGACCACACTGCGCATGATTTTAAGCTGATGGATAAATTAATTAATTACTAAAAAAATGAGAAATTTAAGAAGAGTCTCGTGGTTACAACTTAGTAGATGTCTGACCTATGCATTAGTCCAAAGCGCTGGTCAGACTTTGAGTGACTACCTAACATCGGTTGTGCCTTTTGTTACACATGTGTGTGTGTGTGTGTGTGTGGATGTCTGGGCACGCACACACTCTCTCTCTCTCTCTCTCTCTCTCTCTCTCTCTCTCTCTCTCTCTCTCTCTCTCTCTCTCTCTCTCTCACACACACACACACACACACACACACACACAAAGGCTTGCACACTCACGTCCCTGGACTCTCTAATTAACACGCCTTCATCATCCCACTGATGAACACACACCAGCGCACAGTGAACGCAGTGTTGGCCTTGAGATTATTCCAATGTTTGGTTGGTTGGTGATGTTTCTTGCTCTTCCCTTAAGTCTGGATACGCGGCCACTTTCGCTGTCGATGTTCAGATCTGAAAGACGGTCTATGGTATAGTGACTTTGCTTTTGTTTGCTTAAGCGATTCTTAAGGTTTCTTATCACATCAGATCGGCCAAGCAGTAATCCAGCTCTTATTGTTGCCTTGCCAGCCAGTGTGTCTGCTCTCTCGTTTCCTTTAACTCCAGCATGTCCAGGGCAGTACAACCATACGAGTCTCTCCAATGGAAGGCTGCGCTCTAGTTTCATTCCTAGCAGGGCTTCCCATTCCACTCGTCACTTTCTGAAGTAGGTTCACTGAGTCAGTCAGTATCAAGGCTTGTTGAGTTTGAAACTGGCCAGTGGATGAAAGTCAGTAGAGTGCTTGTGTCACTACTTCTACCTCCATTGTTAGACTTGAAGTTGCTGAGTTGTTGCTGGATAGCTGGCCATTTGTCTTCACTGTGTATCCCCAGCCTGACTTACCTTTGGTGATAGAACCGTCAGTGTATATTACAATCCCATCTTTTGTGCTAAGCTATCTGCATCTGAATTTCTGTGATGGCGATTTGGTAGAGGTGTTTCAAGTCGTTAGATACTTTTCCCATTCCTTAATTTTGTTTGATTTCTGCTAACTGGCACACACAAGCTGTATACTGTCTTCTGCCTGTCCCATCCATGATTCTCCACGTCCTAGACAAGTGCCTTTTGTTTCCTTGACCGCCACAGGAAGTGGGTTTGGAGGATTTTCAAGTGCTCTGAAATATGGCTTCACCTTTTCTAGCTTGTGTCTTGTCTGCATTGAAGGAAGGTCGAGCAGGTGTCGCATAGCTTTAACTGGTGTGTCCTTTGTGGTTCCCAGGATCAATCTCTTTGCTTCATTTTTAATTCTTTCTAATTTAAGAAGATTGCTGTTGGACAGTGTTGTAAGCTCTAATCCATATTCAATCACACTTAGTAAAAGTGCGTGATACAGTTTGTATGGATGGCGCTGTTCAATGCCTTTAGCTGCCACTGCTTTTATGGCAGATAGGCCCTTTTTTGCATTTCAGAACAATATTTTCAACATGCTTTCTAAAGGTCAGCATTCTGTCAAAGTCTACATCCAAACAGCGTAGGTTGTCAGTTGATTCGATTGGTATTCTATTGTTGAAGGATACTGGTGAGGATACTGGTCCTGATGTCTTGTTGTTAAGAGTGCAGACTAATGTCTGGGCTTTTGTAGGGTTGATGGACGATCCATTTTCTTGACACCACTGAGCAACGTTGTTCACTGTTGCTGAACTGCTTTCGTTCTTTCTTGAGCATTCTTTGATGTTTGTAGATCAGACCGTCATCTGATAGTGTTAACACTCGAGCAATTACGTTTCTGTTGAGGTCTGCAATGCCTTTAGTGTAAACATTGTACTAAACAGGGGAGAATGGAGAACCTTGAGGCAATCCCTTTGAAAGTTGTTGAGGCTCAGACGTCCAATCTCCAAATCGTAGGATGACGGTTCGCTCCTGAAGTGCTGCTGCTATCCATCGTTTAAGTGTCTTGCTGACTCCATAGTCAAGGAGTAGTTCCATGAGAAGTTAGAAGTGGACTTTGTTGTATGCATCTTCCAGGTCTATTACAACAGCCAGTGTTTCTTTGTCTCTTTGGAATCCTTCGTATATTTCACAGGCAAAAGCGGCAGCATTTTCCCATATACGTTTACCTGTTCTGTAGCCTCCTTGATTCGATGGGAGGATTTGTTGACTTTCAAGATCTCTTGCTTGTTTTCTTTCTATGATTCATTCAGTGAACTTTCCTGCTATATTTCGCATAGTGAGTATGCGGTAACCATTTAGCCGATGATGATCTTTTCTCGCACCGTCTCCTTCCCCGTTCCTGCTCCAGAAACTGTTATCTGTTTCTTAATCTTTCCCTGTCATTTGCTTGTAACTTGTTCCCTCTTTCTCTATCTCATGTACAACTGGTACACTCCTCTCTTTTAATCTTTGATGTAAAAGGAAGAGTTTAGGTTTTGACATTTCTCTCACATTGAATGCCCTCTCTCTTTTAGAATAATGAAAACAAAGGTTAAATCCCACGGAATGTACGACCCATTCTTCTCCTTCCACCGCCTTTAACCTTCCCTGGACTGAATCAGGTACGTCTTACACTGTTTGGTGGACAGAGAGAGTTTTCACTACCTTTAACCTTCCGTGGACTGAATCAGGTACGTCTTCATGTTTGGTGGACAGAGAGAGTTTTCACTACCTTTAACCTTCCGTCAACTGAATCAGGTACGTCTTCACTGTTTGGTGGACAGAGAAAGTTTTCACTACCTTTAATCTTCCGTCAACTGAATCAGGTACGTCTTTACTGCTTAGTGGACAGAGAGAGTTTTCAGGTTTTATAAAGATCCAATCCTACGAATGGTTCGCGCTCACAGCCATCGGCTCCGCAGGCAAATACTGAAATGATTTGACGAAAAGTCATTCTGCTGTCTTGTTCTCTATCAGCCTTTCTCTTCTGTCTCCCACCTGCACTCCAGGAAAACATGATTGCGATTTTCTCGTCCTTTCCATACCCAAATTATCATGAGACACCAGCCGCCGTGGCGAAGTGGTTGGCGTCGTGGACTCCTGGCTAGGAGGTCGAGGGTTCAGTTCCCATCAGAACCATGTGGGATTTTTCTGCCCCGACCGGCTCCTACCCAGAGTTGAGTTACTACGGGTTCAGTCGGGAAGACTGGGACCACACAGTCCAGTTTCGTCCACTTCATGGATGCGTCTTTGAGAGTGTTGCTCAAATTTTCTGACCAACACTGCAGGTGTCTGTTTCTCTCGGGCCTGGTTGATGCTGGAATATATTATGAAAGGAAGCGTAGAGTACAGCCCTGTCATGCAGTCTCAGGTCATCTTCATCAACCTCAGTCTCATCAATCAGCATAAAAAATGTCTCAAATTCTGTGGCTATTCATGCCCAGCTCTGGTGGTGACCTCCGTTTCAATGTCCTCTCCACGTCTATGGCCTTGGTTTGATTTTGATGGGGTCACTGGCATCGGCACCGTCATGGAGACTGTCGTTGGACGGACGTGGTGGCGCCCTCCGGAGTGAAAGCTCACTCACGCCAGCTCGGTGACTAAGCAATTATTGTCGTCAGTAAGGGGCTTAGTAAGTGATGTTCTGCATATATTTGTATCAGAACAGGTGCCACTGATTGACTGAACACCACTGAAGTGACTCGGCAGCAGTGCAGTGTCTGTTCAGGTGGGTTGCCTCTTGATGAATTGGTGTTGACGGCTCCCTGTGGATTGCCGGTGCCGAAGCTTCAGCGGGCCAGCCGGACCATGGCTTTAGATGGGAGTTCAGAAAGAGCAGAGTGGGTGCACTGCCACTGAGGCAGCACAGAAGATAGGACAGAAACAATCCTTAAACGAAATTATGAGACCTTTAATATAGATTACTCAAGAAAAAATTTGGAACTCGAGGTCCGAAATTTCCAGAAGCAAAACAACCGTCATAATTTCAGAACTATTACATATCACGTATCTTGTGTCTCACACATGCAGCCACGCACACACACACACACACACACACACACACACACGCGCGCGCGCGCGCGCGCGCTTTCGCGCGCGCATGCGCCTTCATATTTTTTTTTTATGAATACAGTCTCCCCGGCAAGGAAACATGCATACATGAAGACCTTTTCTGAATTTCATGTTACCTCAGAAGTAAATACATTCAAGATAACAGAATCATCTTACTAAAATAATGATAGAAATTAATAAAAGTGATGATGAGTGATCATCATGAAAAAAAAAAAAACATATATATATATATATATATATATATATAGAGAGAGAGAGAGAGAGAGAGAGAGAGAGAGAGAGAGAGAGAGAGAGAGAGAGAGAAGAAGAAGAAGAAGAAGAAGGTGTCTTTCTTCATTTAATCAGGTGTAACATGATTTGAAACAGGAGCAAACTAATAAAAGAGAGTCAGACCTTTCAGCATTAATCATGTAAAAGCAAAACAAACCAACCAAACAAAAAACAAACAAAACTTTCCCATAACCTGTTAGAATTTTAATACAAACCATACGAATGACTTTTGTCGCTCTAAGCTTACGTCAAAGAAAGATTAAAAAAAAAAAAAAAAAAAAAAAAACCGACGATGCAAAATCATGTAGCAAATACGTCCGTCCAATACTAAAGAACTATGAAGCAAAACAAACAAACTCGAAGTACATGGGCAGTTGAGAGAACGCAGTCCTTGAAAATATTTTGCCACCAAGGGAAGTAACAAGTGGCATAAACTTAAAGAGTTGCTTACCATGTACTTTATAAAAAAGTATGGAAAGTAAAACGGCAACATCCACATTTAAATTACCAAAATGTTGCAATATTTCAATTGAATCTATTCTAAATGATATTGTAATAAACTCGTAAAAACACTCTTCATAGTTTAAATTCAGAAGAAAATTTTGCAGGAGCCTTGCTGAACCAACTTGGAGCCGCCCTTTGATGTCGATCCATATCCAAATTTAGTGGGTTCATCCTTCGGGCAACTTTCCACTTGTCCCTAAAAGCTTTCGATGTTAGGACGTAAAACTCAACCACTCTGGGCAATGTCTTATCTTTGCACCAAGTTTGGTGAAAATCGGTTCAGAAGTTTTTGAGTTAGTCTTGCTGACAAGTATAAACACGAACCAACTGGCGGATGGTGGTGGAAACATTCTGCCTTGGCAAAGAGTTAGGAAGTTTACAGTAATATTTGTTTATTCACAGGAGATGAGTTGGGGAGGAAGGATTACAATAACGATAGACTTACCTTTTACCCTAAACTCCAGGGGAAAAAAAAACATCCTAGCTCAATTACCACCTCACTTTAAAGTAAAAACAACAACAACAATAACAACAGCAACAACAAACAAAAACAGTGTCAAAGCATACTCATTATTTAGATCAGTCTATACAAAATCTAAGGAAAAAATAAGATGCAAAAAAAAAAAAAAAAAAATCCTACACACACATGAGAGAGACAAAGGAATGTCTTTAAAACAACAATAACAGACAAACAAAAAGCCTTCTTTATTCACTTTGTAACGAATGAATTTTGGAAATATATTTAAGACAAAAAGGACAGAGAACTGAACAATTTATTTTGAACTCCTAAAAACAAAACAAACAAAAACGTTTTTTTTTTGTAAAAAAAAGCTTTTCCCAAAAAACCTTTATCTCCTTATTCATTCAGAACACATGCATTAGGGGAAAGTGACAAGGATAAAAGAGACCTGAACCTTTCGGCATAAGCCCTGAAAATAAACATTTCCCATAGTCTTTAAACATGTAAGACATAACGAATTCTGTCATCCTCCTAATATGTGAATAATGTCTCTCTCAAAATGGTGTGCAAATATGGCTGCAGGCTCAGTCTTGCAAATCCAAGGGAGATCATCGTCCACAAATCTGGATGGAGGTCATATCCACGAGCAGGAAAACAAAATAATGTGACCAACAGCGTTCGCCATCTATTTTCAAAACAGAAAGTTAAAAGTCTAAAAGAGCAGGCCGAACAGTAATTAATACCCCCACCACACACACAGACATGGCAGTACACTGAAGATGCGAAATGCACAGCTTACTCTTCTTGCATTACCTCCAAAATGCTTCAGAATTTACTTTAAAGAGAAAAAAAAAGAAAGAAAAAAAAAGAAAAAAGACAAAAAGAACCTGAATGCTTGGGGTTTTTTTAACCACAAATGTTGAAATTTGAAGCAAGGAATGTTGTGTGGGTATGCTACTCACATCAGTCTGCATGATCTTTGGGCACCATGCAGCCCCCACTAACAGCCAAAACTAACATGCTAAGTAGCTCTTCAGCTACTCCGATGGACATAGCGTTCAGTCCATGTGAATGCAAACTTAAGTAGGTCTATCTGAACTCAGAAGTTGTTAGGGCGTTTCGTGAGCGGATGACGTCACAAGGTTCGAAGCGGAGCGGGAGAGCTGGTCAAAGAAGGGGAGGGTGAGGGTGAGGAGGTGATCCGCTGCAGCGCGCACCTGCTCTTCGCTGATTGGTTGTCTGTAGGTCACTGGAATAATGCATTCAAAAGACTCCTTCAATCTTCTGTGTGTGTGTGTGTGTGAGCTAGAGACAGACACAGAGAGAGAGAGAGAGAGAGAGAGAGAGAGAGAGAGAGCACATGATTTATGCAAGGTAAAGCCTTTGCCACGTTTGTGAAGAGTTTTGTGTATAAAGCTAAAATCCCAAACATCAGTGATGATTCTGAACGAAGGTCCAGTATTTGGCTATTGTAACATAGCTCTTTCTCATCTGAAATTCTCCCCACAAATCAGAGAGAGAGAGAGAGAGAGAGAGAGAGAGAGAGAGAGAGAGAGAGAGAGCACAAACTAACGAACATAAACCTAGACAATCTAGACAAACTGGACAAAATAGCACTCTCTCCAGCTTTTTCTCAAACCAGAGTCTTGAAAAACCTTTGTCAGCCCGGCAGACTTCCAGTTTGCCTCTAGTCCCTGTTGCCAGTAACTATTCTAATATCATTCTCCAAACAATCCAAACCTAAGCCAGACATCGTGAAGAAGATCATCGCGAGGAAGAAGCGGAAGTACCCCGTGGATCACCCTGGATCTGCCCCTCTTCGGGGGTTCCTCGAGCAAGCTCTTCCACAGCCCCAGGGTGGGGCCCACTTCTCCGCGCTCAGGCGCCAGTGCGCCTGTGTGCTGGAGATTGACAGCGAGAAGACGGCCGCCAACATGGCCGCCAACGTGCAGGTGACCGTGGTGAAGGCGTGGTGCTCGACCCCTCAGACCAGGAGAGACGCTCAGGAGCTGCTGACCGTCGTGGCCACGCAGATCCAGCAGGAGCACAACATGCTGTGGGGCCAGATGGTGGTGAAGAGGGTGAGAGTGACCGGCTGATGGACGTGTTGATTGAGGGATTGGTGGATTGCTTGGCGGATGGATGGATTGATTTGTTGATTGATTGGTTGATGGATTGATTCTTTGATAGATTCATTGATGTGGTTGTATGACTGGTTGGTGGGTTGTTTGATGGATTGATCAGCTGGTTGATGGATTGATTGATTTGGTGATTGACTGGTTGATGGATTGATTGATTGGTGGATTGATTCTTTCATCGATGTGGTTAACTGAATGGTTGGTGGGTTGACTAATGGAATATTTTTTCTTTTGATGGATTGACCGGCTGGTTGATGGATTGATGGTTGATGGATGGATCTATTGGTCAATAGATTCATGGATAATTGATTGACTGGTTTGTGAGTTAATTGATGGATTGATCGGCTGGTTGATGGATTGATTGATGGATCGTTCAGTTGATGGACTGGTCGATGAATTGATTGGTTGATTGATTGGCTGGCTGATGGTTGGTTGATGGGCAGTTGATGAATATTTGGATGGATTGATAGATGGAGGATGGATGGGTAGATGGATTCATATACTGATTAATCTGTTTACTGATTCATTGGCTGGTTCATTGACCGTTTGGTTGAGTCATTCACTGATGAATTTGTTGGCTGGTAGCTTGTTCACTATCTCGACTAGGTGGTACCAAGCCACATCCAGCTGCGTTTACCCACATTCAGATCCTGGAGGTTGCAGATGTGACCTTTCACACATCTTGTCCCAAACGATCCTGAAGCTCCAGTAGGGAGGGAACTTCCAGAGGCAGCAGCCCAGGGTCCGTACTTATATGTCGTCGGTAAATCTACTTCTACAACAAGATTACTCCTGGGTACAAACCCTGTGGGTTCAGCCCATTCTACTTTCGTAGCTATGTCCTCTGAGTTTTGTCTCGGTTTCTACCTATGAAGTATTTAGAAAGTAAAGGGTGAAGGTCAGATAAAAAAAAAGACAGAGATTCCCTCCTTCTGCGCATGTCTTGAATAACCCCCAACCTTCTGTGCATGCCCACAAACACGCTGACACAGACACACACAAAGACTGAAAAAGCAGCTTAACTAAAACAAGTTTGATAAAACTATTGAAAGGCCATAAACATGATGAAGTCAGACTCACACGCACACACATATACACACACTGACACAAAGTAACAGTGACACACAGGCATGAAGACAGATTTAGCTTACCCCCCCCCACCCACACACACACACACACACCCCACACCCCCCCCCCCCCCCCCCCCCCCCCCACGAGCTAAGCCAACTATCGTAGCAGACGAACTTGTGAGCCACAGACAAACTTGTAGAGCAGGGGGCCGAGTTCCGTGTCTCAGTCTGTGCAAATCAAATTCAATATCTTCTCGGAGAGTGTCTGCCAGCTGGAAGATGTGAAGTTCGTTGTCATGACCCCAGTGTAGGCCATGGTTTGGTTATTGTGATGGTTTTTGTTGTTGTTGTGATTGTTTGCCTGTAAAGATGAAATGAAATGGCCATTTTAGAGTTTTGGGTAGACAGTGAGTGGGGTTAACTGAAAGTGAATACGGTCCCTGGGTGTAGGAAAAAAAGAGAGTGGAACTCAGGGGTGTTCACCTGCTGAGGCGACTGGATGAGAAATCGTCATTCATTGCGGCACTGGTCGAGCTGTCAAGAAAGAAGACAAATGTAAGAAGCAAATGTATGTAATTGTAACTAGGCTTGACCTAGAGAGGGGTTAAGCCCCAAGTTGAATATGTAGGCTGCGGTATTGGGCTAGAGGCCAGACCCAAGTACACTTAGGGTAAGTGGATATGTGGATTCAGTTTTGATTAATTGTATAATTCAGCATTCTTTTGTTTTGAGATCGATATTGAAACCCCTGATCCACATATCTGGTAGGTAGGTTGTCGTTCGAGAATTCAATGAGAATCGGTGAGTACCTTTTTATATCATTTTCATTTATAAGTCGTCTGTATTACAGGACCGTATATTGTGGGATTTTTGGAGTCCTGAACAAGTCTGAGAGCAGCCAGTCGCCCAGTTCAGGGAAACACTGACGGGAGTCCGATGGACCAGTAGCCTGGGAAGATATTACCCGCCGCCGAATCGGGGCGATTCTATTTGTTACCCCGCTATGTCGTGAAATCTTTATTTGGTATCCCCCGCTGCGCAGGGAAGGAGTTCTGAGTGGAATTCGATGTAACTCAGAGATGGAAGAAAAATATATGATTTTGAATCTTTGGGATTTGAGTCCCCATACGTACCGTGAAATGTCATGAATTTATGGAAATGACAATAATGTAGAAAAAAAATGGAAGTTAAAAGAATATGTATTGGCTGAGATGACGTGCAAGCTTGATTGAGGGGTTAATATGCTTTAATATACTTTGAAGAGAAAAATAAGAAAGAAATAAAAACCCCGCTGAGGTTGTTGACCAGGGGCAGAAATTTTCGTAAAATCTTTATAGTGATATTTCTGTGATTGGAGCCAGATTGCGGTTGTGCCCGGAGAGGTCGAGTCTCGTGTGCAGGTGTATGCGATTGCGCGCGTGTGGGCGAGGCACGGCCATTGTGACATTCGTAATCATTGAACGTGTCCAATGGCTTTGTTTTGATCTAACCCACGGCGAACTCATGCCCTGTCCTCGTTGTACGTTATCTACCCCTCACCCACAGCATACGACGAGGTTAAAGGTTACTCTCGACATATGGATGTGCAAGTAACAGAGCTTCGAGCTTACAACGAGGCAGTAGGTCACTTCCCCGTTACCGACGACATGTAAGTACGGCCCATGTTTGTTGATCTGAAGGGACAGAAGTGGAGATGACACCTCTGCCTTGTGGCACGAGAGAGACCTGAAATAGCGGACTGTGGAGTTACCTGACTGACCCTGAATCCGCCTCCCTGCTGGCTTGTTGTTATGGATGATGGTGATGA
>JADBJO010024137.1:22014-25565 GCA_016801955.1 Conus betulinus | reverse complement strand
GTCTTCGACAGTCTGAGCAGAGTGGGAGAGGACGTGGACGATCTTGTATCCTGAACGCGCCAGACCATGAGAGACTTGAGGGGACTACAGCAAAGAGCGGGTATGTCTCATTCGAAAGGTATCAGGAGGGGGTAGTATTCCCAGAGTTCTCTGAACTTACGACGGGTGGAAAGGGGACAGAAATGGCGGACAGTGGTGGTAAGACAACAGTGATAAACTGACAACGCCCGTCCGCCCACAAAAGCGATGACCACCATCCGGAATGTACACGGCGTATCGGACTTTCGTCACTGGACCATCGAACTACTACGAGGTAAAGAAAGAAATAATGAAAAAGCTCTCTCTCTCTCTCTCTCTCTCTCTCTCTCTCCTATCTCTCTCTCTCTCTCTCTCCTCTCAAAGAATTAAAAAGAAGAAGTAGACAATTCATTCGTTGTTAGGCATAATAACTGACGGACAGTCTTCAGCGGGCTACTTTACGTCAAATCAGTATGCAAAAAACAGTAACCAGGCAAAACTTACCAATTACGCAGGGTTAAGCCAGTTCATGAAGTTTCATGCAATAAACTTATTCCTGAATGCGTGATATTGTTTCGCACTATATTGGACCCAGCCAGCGCAAAATCAATGAAGCCTTTTTTAAATCAGCCGTCGGTAAACATGCCCTTGTAAAGCAGTTCACCAGAAATCCTTCAGCCTTTTAGAATCGGAATGATGTTCAAGTTGGAGTTCTTCCACTAAGGGATAACTTTGCGAGCGATGATAACGGAACATTCATGCAAAAAAGTACATACTGGATCAGCCCCGCAAAACTGTTTTAATCCAAATTTAGGACGAATTCAAGAAACTGCACAAAAAAACTCCAGGCTCCCATACCTAGACCTGACCCTACTTAAAACAAGTCTTTGCTATTCCGGTCCTCTGCCCTAGAATTCGCTTCGCCTGAGCCTGAAAAATGCCATCGCAGGCTCAGAATATTAGAGAAAAGAAGAAAATTGTTCATGTCTTTTGCACTCACACTTGAAACGTTGATGTGCGGAATAATTCATATTACTAATGCTATTCCACATGCACATTATTATCATAACAAGATACATTTTGAATTACCTTCCCAAAGTGATGTGCTGCTGTTTTCAGTACTGCTGTTTCAAAATAAACTGCTACCAGTGATGATTAGACAGACTATGTCAGTGCATGCAAATTTTTCATATGTGAAATATGCAGTGTATGTGTTTGGGCCAGAACATTGCTCATATGTACTCTTTAATGGGGTGGGTGGGATGACAATGATGATTCTCTTTTTTTTTTTTTTTTTTGTTTGGCTTTCTACTCTATATAATTTCCTCTTTTTTGGTTACCCCCTCCACCCCCTCCCTCCTTAGTTATATAACTGGCTATGTGAATTTCTCTTTCTGTCTCCATCTGTCTGTCTGTCTGACTCTCTCTCTCTCTCTCTCTTTCTCTCTCTCCCTCAAACGACGACATTAATTGCTACTCCATTACGAACAAGAAAGCTGAATAGGAAAGTACACTTGTGTACTTGACCATGACTGCCTCAATGCTGAGGATACTGTGCTGTGCTATTGTTTTCTTTTATGCTGAGCGGAATTACCACTGTTATAGTGTTAACGTGTTTCAGTGTCTCTAGTCCCTGAACGGACAAGGGCCAGATGAAAAAAAGCATCTTCTTGCACATTTGTTACCCTTGAGAATGTAGATTATCAATCTGTCAATCAATCAATCAATTAGTCAATCAACCAATCAATCAGTCAATCTCTGTCTCATACAAATTGTGCAAAGACAACAACACGCAACCCTCCCACCTCCCTGCTTCATCCCCCCCCCCCACCCCCCCCCCCCCCCCCCCCCCCCGTAAAACGACACAAACAGAAATTTGGTAAAACACAACAAACAATACCTACGATTAATTCTTCTGTTTTTTGCTTCCAGTACAGAAGCAATATTTCGTATCCTTTAGTTTTATCCTTGTTCTATTCCGAAGAGCACATTGTGTCGGGAAACACCTCGGCAAAGTCTCAATCGGAAAACATGCTTTTGAATGAAACAGACACAAAAAATTCTTTTTTATATTCTCATGTTATCATTAGGAATACTGAAGTTCATCATCAAAGGAACATGGGCTGGTTTCGATTCGTTCTGATACATACTGTTCACAGTCACTCGAAAACTTCACAAACACATTGCGCGTAAGCATATACTAATCATTTAGCCTACACCAAAGCCTCACTGTATAAAAAAAAAGTATGCGTAGCGACCGTAAAGAAAGCCCAGATACAAAACCATTTAAAACACACACACATTTACGTAGCTATTCAAACACGGAGTCTCGAAAATAGTTATTCCACATAAAGGATTCACGGGAAGGCTGACGATCAAATGGTAAACCATCGTCTCCTGGACTCATGTGAAAACGTCTAAGTCCTGCTGTTAAATCGGCACTTTAATGACGGAAGTGTGCAAATCGCTCACAAACTTCCTCACGTACACTTCTTTGCATTTTCAAAGCCAAAGTGTATATACTGTGAGGTCAGCCTACCGGTCGTCCGCCAGCACAGATAATATGGCAAGGACATATGGAAAAGGAGGAGGTGAGGGAAGAGAAGAGAGAGAGAGTGAGACTGAAGGGTAGGGGGTGGTTGAGGGGTGTGTGTGTGTGTGTGTTGGGGGGGGGGGGTGATGGGCGACACACGTGGTTATTGTTTATGTGATGGGCTGTGTGTGAAGATTTCAGATCGGGGGTTTGTGGGTGTGTGTGTGTGTGTGGGGTGGTGGGTGTGTGGGGGGGGGGGGGGGGGGGGTTGGAGGTGAATGAAGTGAAGGTTGAGAAATCCTCTGAATTGTTTTCATGAGTTTGATGACTGAATACCGGGCTTCATTCTTGTCATTAAAAGTCTCCTGAGGAAGACCCTTGACAGATCGAAATATGGGAATAATTTATCGAGTCCGTGGTGTTTAATATACGTTTCTGTGCCTTTAAACACACACACAACACACACACAACACACACACACACACACACACAACACACACCACACAAATCTCTGATTTGATTTGTTATATATATTATATATAATGAAACAATAAATTCCAAGAAGATAAGTACTGAGCACCATTCCAGCAACTTACAGAGCAGCTAGGTGTCTTGCAATGACTGCAAGAAATATGAATTATAAACAAAGCATGCTCTTATGTCTCAGATTATAGAAATATCGGGGGGGTGGTGCAAGCCTTCATAATCTGCAGAGGAGTAGGTGATTCCTGCTAACTGACCGTATGTGCTGGAGTGTGTGGCATGGTGGGATAAAATAAATGCTTCTCAAAATTAACCTTCAGCAAGCTTCTAGTCTCCAACAGCGGCGAGGAGACGAGATCCATCTCAATGGGGCTAAAAGCTGCACCTAACTATATAACGTTCCTGTTTTATATATATAGATCAGAAACAAATAAATTCAGGAAGAGCCAGCTCCGAACTCTAAAAAATCTACAACCAAACAAGGTAGCGACATAAGTGTTTTAAAAGTAGATTTAAA